>JAULBZ010000168.1:9739-38544 GCA_032360805.1 Neoturris breviconis
TATTTTTTAACCAAATTGTGTCCCCCCCCCCCCCCAGTTGAACTTTTTACCATATTTCCTAAACAACAAATCGAGTGAAAACAGAATAAATAAAGCTAGTTTTGTTCCTGAGATATAGCCAATTAAAAATAAGGTAAAAAGTGGCAATTTTTTCTGAAAAAATTCCGACATCAGCTATTTTTTTGCAAAATTTCAATTTTGACCATATTTTTCTAATTCTTTCATCAAAAATTAATTACATGCAAATTTTCACGCTTGTAGCATGTTTCTAACCTGAGAAACCCATGGGAGAGGGAGGAGGGCAGTCATTTCTGTTCAAACTTACCTGATATTCAATTCTGTCAAGGTATTATTCGCTTTTAATGCGTCTGCTAATCCTATAGTTCCTTCGTTGGAAAAACCATTCCATGATAAGTCTAAGCATTTCAAGGTACAGTTTGCCTAAACATAGAAACCGTATCTGTAGAAAAGAGTTGAATCTAGTGGTTAAAATAAGAGCAAATATTCGCTGTGGACGAAGAATTTTGAATAAAGCTTCAGGCTATGTAGTCTGACACTATGATCGAGAATCACTCCTCCGCAGTGAATATTTTCAGAAAATTACTATGACGGCACTATGGTGTCATCATATGTCATTGCATACCCTTTCAAATTTTGCAGGGTGATCCGCATTAAGCAAATAATGGTCTATAAAATTCAGAATCATTACAAAATAAACGCAACCTGCTTCGCACCGCACTAACCTGCAGCCTAACACCGACTCTAAAAATACAGCCCTTGGGTTTCATGTTTTTATATCAAAAATATATTTTTAGATATAAAACAATTTATGCTTAGGTCCAGGATTTTCCTGGAAAATGGTTGATAGCAGTAATGAAAAGACTCCAAGTACATAGCAAGTACTTATCAACAAACATATTCTGATGAACAAAAAATAACAACTTCATGCGTCAAAGCTAACTTCAACCTTTATCCCGCAAGCAAATGACGCTGGATCAAAGTTGAAGCAAAGCTTAAACAACGTCGCGGCGTCGTTATGATGTTGCTCCAACGTGTTATGCCCACTGTGGTACTTGGTGTCGTTGATATGTTTCTTCCCTTCAAGTTGTCAAAAACTTGTTCAAAATCCGCAGTAAAGACGCTAGAACAACATCAAACGATCGATTTTTCGGCCTGCAGGGCTTTGGTTAAATAAATTAATATTAATCTTGTATTATATATTTACCCTCAACCCAAGAGCAATCTCGTGCGTTGCTTTACATCTCAGTTGGTTCCAACTTAAGTTTAAGTATTCCATAGCATCATTTGCATCTAAAATGAAGCAATGAAGAGCAATATAAGGATTTGTTTCAAAAATAAAATTTACGAATAAGAGTACCGAGTCAACGATCTTGCAAGGGACTGGTTAATTCGTATCGAAACACCCCTCGTGCAGTTTAATTTTGAAAACTAAATTTTGAGATATAAGTGAGGATTATTACAAAACGAAGAGATGATCAACTTCGCCCACGTCGCTAACGCTAAAGGTTAACTTACCGATAGAGTTACGCAAGGCATAACTATAACTTGCCCCTTAGGGCCAGCATGCGGTCAGTTGGTGCCTCCTAATAGACTGGAGTGCGCTGCATATAAAGCGCATCGGAGTGGAGTATCGATTCCAGTTTCTGCAATAGAATTTGACCCCGATCGCACTGGTAAAATCCGAAAGTGCATACCACTTCACCATCGCTGATGATGATGTTGTTTTGTAAAGGAAATATAAACAACAAATATAAACTCACTGATACCAGGTCCCAAAGCTGCACCTGCTTTTTCACTGAGGTTATTTCCACTAAGATTCATCCAAGCGACTTTAAAATTATTCTAAAATAAAAGCGTAGCATGAAAGCATGAAAGATTACTATGCGGACCCGTATAGCTCCGAACTCGGACTCCATGTACGAGGTAAAATTTGTCGCATTGCTTCCATAAACGGCTACATACGTCCATGATACGGACATCATTCGGTACTCACACTGAGTTGAGAATGTATGCTACTAAATATTAAACCACAAAGAACTTAACCCAGTAGACTTGTTTAAGATGTAAAGTTTTTAACGTTGCTCTTGGAACTAGCATGAAACACACTCGCAGCATCGATGTCCGAAAATCGTAAGGTTGCGTTTCCACTATGAGGGAAAATTTCAAAAGAAGACATTCCATTGGAAGGAATTAATGTCACACGGCAGTATCTTACTTTGAATGCATCCATAAGATATGGTCCAACAGAATCACCGAAATTATTTCTTGAGATATCAATCTTTGCAAGGTTTATATTTTGTTGCAACATCTCACAAACACGACGACAACCTTCAGCACCAAGATAATTCATTGAAAGATTCTAAAATATATACATACAAAATAAAAAAATGAATGGCCTCCATTCATGTTCTATCCTATAACTATTCTGATGTGTTGTCTAGGTATATACCTTGCAGAAAAAAGTAAAAAAGGTACCCTCATCGCCTTGCCTTTTTTTTGTTGTTGCAAAGTTTTTATTTTTTTAATTTATTTTTATATCGATAATTTTGACACTCTGTCCGAATCCCACCCAACAAATATTGTATTATCATTTGAAAGACAGTTTATTGACCTTTTATATGCTTTTTTATCTTTTTATCCCATTTCAAAATAGTATTTTTTGAGATATTAACCAATTTGTATTGGCATATAAAAAATGCTCAGAAAATAGGTCAGGACTGCCCAAAAGAGCAGTGCCAGGGGAGGAGGGGTGGGTACATTTTCATTACGACTTTGAAGTAAAAGCATTAACAAAGCACATTGTATGTATTGTATAGAGAAACCTTTGTTAATCACATCAATGTCCTTTCCAACTCTCTTTATTCATAATCAAGCCTAAAATCATCTGTGGAAGAGTGTTTTGGACTATACGAAAAAACACTTGCTCACAGGCGAGACTTAGATAATACATATGAGATCGATGAAAAGTATCAGTTATCAGATTAAAAGTAACTCTACTGCGTGTCATAATAAGGAAATACAAATATGCGGCAATACCATAAATCCTCTAATAAACATCCGGGGCGTTTAAAAGAGAGAGGCGTTTATTTCTTGTATAGAGAAAACCATTAAACTCTAATGCATCAGATAAAGAACTTACAATATGCAAAGAACATTTCCTTCACTTGAACTTGTAAATAAGACAAAAACCCTTATAGAATGTTTTATCTCTGTTTTTTTTAATAAATGATTAAAAACTTGAAAGTCCTAATAATGAGTGCATTTCTAATAACCGCCCCCTGTTTGGGTATGTTTCCAATAAACGTCCCTTTAGGGTAGGAGGAGGAGGCGTTTACTAGAGGGAGACATCTAAAAGGGGGATGCGTTTATATAAAAATTTTGAGAAAAAAGAGGGGCGTTTATTGGAGGAAGGAGTTAAAATGAATGGGGAAATTATTAGTAGCTATTTATTAGAGGATTTATGGTAAGCTACGGGAACGTAGTTTTTCGCGTTGTGCTCTGTATATGGACTCTGTATTACAACACGATCTTTTGAAAGCCATAATATCTCATTAAGGAAGGACTTACCACTTCATTAATGTAACAATTTTCTTTCAACATCTCACATAAAGTTTTTGAGCCATCGCAACCGATATAATTTTCCGTCAAATCAATCTTTAATGTAACAGTGTTTACCTGTACCACCAAATAAAATTAAAATGTTACTCATGCGACGTCAGTTTCTACAAATCAAAACGACGTTGTTCTGACGTCGTGACGTCAAAATGAGATCTTTTTGACGTCCATTAGATGTTACGTGCCGGCAGGAAAATGTCTTCTTTTAGCATTCGAACGGAACTTTCCGTCTTTTAGTTAAGTCCTGGTTCAAAAAACTATATTTTGAGTAAGCAGTAAGTTCTAAGTAAGCAAAAACATCTTTTAAGCTTTGAACACGATGTTGCCCCATTGGGTGGTTTTAGGCAGGTCGATCTAAGAGATTTCTTGATTCGGTGGTGAGATTCTTAACTACGATAAATTCTTGAAACGGGATATATTGTTTATATGTCTTACTAAGCGGCAAAAAAGAGCAAAAACTCAAGACAATAAATTTACAGAATCTCTAATTTTCCCTAGATACAACAACGTTGCGTCATTTTAGAATTGGTGACGCAACATGTTACCTGTATTCTGTGGGTTTCAGAATGATCACCAGAATGCCACAAAACTATTTTATGGACTGTTTACAAATTAAAATTTACAGAAAAGAGTACTGACAACCTCATTCCCAGGGCCATTTATCTTTTATATCAAAAGTATATGAATGACCATGGGAACAAGACGAGGTTGGAGTGCTGAGTCAACTCTGCTAAGTACACAACGTCGTCTAGCAGGATTTTTTAAGTTCAGCAGGCAAATTTGTTTGCACAAATTCCAAATGAAGCCAATATATTGGTAGCCTGTTCCGCAGCAAAAAAGTGCCCCGCCGTGTTTTCTCGCCAGACGTCGAGTTTGTAGTACAGGCTTATATATTGGTTGAAAGTAACGTCACCTGTTAAGTTAATGGCTTCATTTAGAATTCGCGCGAACAAATTTGCCTAGTGGAAATCCGTCTTTACATCACTCTTCTTCAGTTTGCTTTATCTCGACTTACCCAAACTTAGTGCTTTGGTATCTGCTCACAGTTACCGTAAATTATCTATTAAATTATCTATAACGCCATCGTCCAAATTAACACGTCGTCCTTTTTAACGCCACGTTCTGATTAAAGCGACTGAAAGGGGGCGTTAATTTAAAAAACGCACTTCTTCATATTGATTCTGATTTAGAAGATTCTAACCACCCGTTTAATCCTCTGGATATTATATTGACATTGCTTTATAAGATTTAGTAACATGTGCAGACTAGAGATCTAGTCTCTGTAAAGACTCCACAGCATGAATGACTCCACAAAACTTAAAATTTTTAGTTAACTTAACGCCCGGGCGTTAATTATATTATTTGCTGTAATCAAGTAATGAGAAGAACGTCTCTGTGTTTACATAAAGTTCGCATATACATACCACAAGAGCTGCTGCGATTGCTTTTACTCCCAATGATCCAACACCACGATACGGCAAATTGATTTCTGTTTCCCCCATATTTTTAAGAAAATATGAGACGGGTGTTGTGTTTAGCCTTTTACATGCTTCAAAATATGCTCTCCTTCCAGTTGCATCGTAAGTTTCTTTTGTATCTAAAAGTAAGCAGATTGGAAAAAGGCATACAGTAGAAGATATTTCCTTCAAAAGATATATATTATAATGCAAAATATAACAGGCAGCATCATCATCGGCACCTTCACTCTTTTCGCGCCTCCGAGGGAGCAACGGGGAGGTGATATCGATCACCCAGAGTACGAACTGACATAGGTATTGGTTCGCCATTCAAGTGTTTGGAACAGCGAAAATAAATGCGTTTGTAAAGAAGAGGTGAGATAACACAATGATTGTTTGTTACGTTTGTGTGAGAAAACTTTTTTTCTTCATATCGTAAAAGTCCGATAATAAGCTCGGGGTTTATACAAGTCGTAAGGCGTAAGGGAGGGATGGTGCTTAATATCGGACTTTGTCGATAAAAAGTGACAAACATTTTAATCTGAGAAACGATAATTTTAACCGATAATTTTAACCGGTGAAAATATTTATATCTGACGAGAGTTACCTTCTATTTCTATATCAGTATCGTATTCGTCATCACTGCATATTCCATGATCTTCACTCTGGAGTTCACCACCCTCATCAATTTCAGCGAACACATCCGATGAAGATTTTCCATTGAAGTTATAATCACTTTCGTGACTATCACTTTCCTCTATTATCACACTCACCTGAATGAGAAGTGTATCGGTGAGAAGCTATAAACAGTGCTTGGTACTATAGAGGGTATATGCCAAGAAGAAAGAATCCAGAAATAAATAAATAAATAAAGATCTTGCAGATTCGAGGTGAACAACATTCAATAAAAGGAACAATTTTTTAATATAATAAAGTTAGAGTGTCGTGAAATAACTGCAGGACATCACCAGTTTAGTTTTCAGCTATACTACAAACGATTTTATATCACATTAAATCTCTCATATAGTGGACACCGTGGTTCTGAAAAAAACTTCCGTTATAAGAGAGTGTCCGTTGAGTAGAGGAGTTTTTTAAAGGGAAATGTTCAATCGGAACCACGAAAAAAAACACTTTCGACAGGTGTCCGCTATAGAGGATGTCCGCTGTTTTGTTGGTTCCATCTATATGGTTTGATAAGTTAGAGAGGTGTCCAGTTGGTTCGATAAGGGGGAATTACCTCCGAATCCATATGATCAGAGAGTAATGAGTGAATAATCTAATTGCTTGGTGAAAACAATTAAGTTAATAGCTCATTGAAATAAAACTCGAACTTCCATTTGAGATTAGCTATGCTAATACTTTTAGATTACCAACGGTCACAAAAAGATTTCGGTGTTCCAGGTTCAGATTTTGCCAATTATTTTTTAATGTCAGAAAAAATGTTATAGTTATTAAATAAGATAAGCTAAGATAAGAAGATATAAGAGTTTATTTTATCAGTAGTAAGATTACATTAACTAGCTACATAATTAGGTTTAGAATATTTAACAATATATTTACTACTAAAGGAAAACCATCATTAAGAGCTAGAAACTAAGGCAAAGGTGATGTTTACCCTTGAACACAATACTGATAAACGATACAGGACTCACAATACCAAACACAAACATAGAATATGAATACATGATTTATCAATATCCAGGAGTATTGTGGAAAATTTCATTACAAAAATATATATTTACCGTTGACATTGTTTCAAATCATTTAGTATCTTCTCTAGAGTGGCATCTGCGCTTTCATTATCGAATGTGACGTCAAATAATTCAATGTAAACAACTAGCTATTTATTGACGTAATTATCACGACACATGGTATCCTTCGTTAAATTTTTCGTTTTAACAAATAAAAAGCACTAGTATGCGTTTATGTAAAGAATAAGGCGAATGTTTTTTTTTCGGAATAGAAGAACTATGTTGAGAAAAAACGCATGTGGGGAAATATTGATTGAGATAAAAATAAAATGAAAATATATAGTTTCACCTGCGAAAAAAAGCAACTTTTATATTATACATTAGTGTGAACAAACATCAAACATTTATAAAATTTCGAGACTAACGGCACAAAGTAGTATATTGTGTGAGAAGCCAATATATCTGTTATCCATTTATGGGGAAGCTTTGTTGGCACGACCATCAACACCAATAAGGCGTCCTTACGGTACCATGTAATTTTGGTTGTAGAAGACACCGTTAAGGTAGATTTACATTAAGTGAACAATTTAAAGCCAAAATGTGTCCCCAATTTAAAAGGGAGCTAGGAATAGAGCAGAAAACTACCGCTCAATTAGTCTAACATCAATCGTTTGTAAGTTAATGGAATCGTTTGTCAAAGAAGCTTTAATGAACCACGTTTCAGAAAAGAAACTTTTATCCTCAAAACAATATGGGTTTATAAACGGGAGGTCAACAACAACCCAACTACTAAGGTATCTTGACAAGTGCATTGAAAAAATTGTCAATAGGGACGTTGTAGATACTATTTATCTTGACTTTGCAAAGGCGTTCGACGCTATGATCCATCGAAGATTGATCGGCAAGTTGACATCATATGATGTTACAGACAATCTCCTTAATTGGACAAAAGCATTTCTAAATGGGCGTAGTCAAGTCGTGAAAGTGAATGGAAAATAGTCTAAATCAGCTCCTGTACTAAGTAGGATCCCGCAAGGAAGTGTTATGGGGCCATTAGCATTCGTGATTTACATCGATCTGCCTGAAAACATAACATCAGATGCATTTCTATTTGCCGACGATACGTAAATACTCCGCCAAGTTACATCAAAAGAAGACTCACTAACATTTACAATTAGATAGATTTACTTGAAGAGTAGTCACAAAAATGGTTATTGAAATTTAACACAGATAAATGTCACGTCCTCACCCTTGATAAATTTGATGCACACACAGTTTATATGGAAAAGAGCTTAAACACGTATTTAAAGAAAAAGACCTTGGTGTCACAGTAGATACACATCTGAAATTCGAAGAACATACGTCGATCAAGGTTAGGATAGTTAATGTAGTAGTTGTAGGCCTAATTCGCCAGAGTGTTTTGTTTCTGGACTGTGATTTGTTCAAAAGATTGTATGTAGCGTTTGTACGACCTCATCTAGAGTACGCGCAAGCAGTATGGTCACCACACCTACTTAACTACATAAACATGAAACGTTCCAAACACCCGACCAAGTCGAAAAAACAACTTCTAGCTCATCTGGCGAATCCTAAAAGATGAACTTAGAGGATTACAGACAAACTCGTTTTACTACCGCACTATTCCAACCTGGAATAACGTACCGAATGATGTAGTGCTTTAAACATGAACGAATTTAAAAATCTACTGGACGATTGGGCAAACAATCCGATAAAGTACGATTACATCAAAGAGCGATTCGTAGAGGCATGCTTTGCCTCTGTATTTTCTATATTCTTCTTCTTATTATTATTATAGTAGGTTTTAAAGACGCCTTTTCCAGATCTACAATCATATGCAGAAATGAGACAAAGTGAAATTGGTGCAAAAATTCGGAGTTTCAACTCAGACAAAAATCCTTAAATTTTGATTAGCAAGAAGAACGGCACATAAATTTCTCAAAGAGCCTGGACACTAGGCTGCTAGAAACAACAGAATTTGTCGAGTTCGCAAAAATACCTAAGATTCTAAGCCCAAAGTCTCTACTGGATAAATGTCTGAGATAGTTCTCTTGGGTATTCTCGATGTCATTTTTATTACTAGTTATGTTTTGCTTGTGGTTTGTATTTTACGTCAAAATTCGGCGGTCGGAAACGCAAGTATTATTCTTTGCGTAAATATGTCTATTTTGCAGAATCATATATTTTACAGAACAACTAGCGCACCGGATGTTCAAAACAAAATTGTTTATTTTTCTGAAAAAGGCTGTTTACTAGTCTGTGTCTCAGGTTGACTTGAGCATGGTTGGTCAAGGAAAATCGGAGAATAAACAAGAAATCAGAATCATGGCCACATAAAAGTTGGTTTTGGAGCGAAATATTGATCCTCTAGATTTATCGATTGGTCTTTTCTTTTGAAGTTCGAATTTTCGTACCGTTCTTCACGCTAATCAAAATTTAAGGCTCTTTGCCTAACAACACCCATTTCTCTGGTGAAAAAAGGCATACTTTTACTAACTAAGAACGGTTCATTGCACAAAATAAAAGCAATCGACTTAGCGACACACATGGACAGCTGCACAATTATGCACAAAATATAGGCTCGAATGATTTGTGCAAAAAGCGTGCAAACACAATTGCAACTGAACTTTTTTATAGCAGCATTCAAAAGCTAGCTGAATACAAGAGAATTTGCAATATGGAGTATTTTTTTTTTTTACTGCTTACTATACATTTACCTGAGTTAATACAATGTCACTGTGGTCACACTTGTCAAGACGAATGTTTAGTATTTCATAACAAATATAGACTTAACCATAACGTTAGTACGCTTACGTATGACCACGACCTGGCAGCGAACGCTCAAAAGTGGGCCAATAGTGGTATTTTAGATAGTTCTGTGTGGGCTAAAAATGGAGAAGGTGGTGAATGCTGGGCGTGGGGTAATATATTCCCTTCATGGAAAGCAGTTATAAAAACATGGCATGACCAAGAGAAAAATTATGATTGGAAAAACTTTAAATCGTATAATGATCAAAAAGTTGGCTGTTTCCAACAAATGATATGGGCAGGCGCTACAAAACTCGGTTGTGGAAAGTCCTACGTTGGTGGGTTACCATTTTATGTTGCACAGATGGATGTAGCTGGTGTTATAAACAATAATATAATGCATCATGGGAAATATAATATAAAGAAACCTTTACAACCAGATCTTCATTGGTTTAGCGGCGACCTAGATTTATTACCAGGCAACCAAGAAACATGCTTAGCAACATCAAAACAGTTTTAATACCTGGCAATCATCGTGGCTAGCTAATTTAGAGATCTTCGTGTTGAATTCGTGGTAGCAAAGAGTTATCTGCTAGTTACCTGGCGACCAATAAACATGTCTAGTTAGTTACATATAAACAACATATATTAATAATAAAATGCATCAAGAGAAATTTAGCATAGTCTAGATCCACATCGGTTTTGTGACGACACACACGTCTCAGTGGTTACACAATGTCGGCGAAACAACGTCAGAACGAAGTCGGTTATTAATTGGCAATCAAGAAACGTGATTTACACGCACCAAAGCAGATTTACTATACTGCAAAAGATTTAGAACTGCAATGTTTACATCACAGGAGATAAAATCCAAACCGAGCGGGTACGCGATGTCAGATCAACATCGAGACGTCCTGTCAACGTTGATCCGACGTCGTGTGTAAAGGGACCATCTCAAAATTTCGTTTCACAAGCAACTTTTTTTATAGGTTTGAAAAAGCAAAGACACAGAAGGGTGTTATGTCAAAGAACTCGCAATGGATTGGCTTCTTCGGTACGAATAAGCCAATTAAAGTCCGTTGCAAGATCGTTGACTCAGTACTCTTCTCGGTAAGTTTTCAGAAACCATACCAGAATATGTATTTACCTTACATCCAACAACCATGCCCAGCTACGTCAAGACTACAAATCTAAACCCGAAACTTACTGGCTTTGTAAACATTCGTCTGTTTTTATAATAAATATCTAAGTTTTTTAATATATTATTACGTGGATGATATGTGGAATTGAAGTAATAAAATACAACAAATGATTGTTCTGATGAACTCGGTATTTCCTATTTATCAAACGTTAATATTAGCTGAATGTTCTTCTCAATTAACATATTCATACAAATGAAGCTTATGACTGTTTGCACAAGAAGATTCGTTGGTAACTATGTACACATGTCATAAGAGAAGAAAATCTCTACCCACCAGTAGTTAAGAACAAATAATCACTGTGGAGGAGTGATTTTCGAACATATCTTCATGCTTTTTAATCTGAAGCTATGTTTAGAAATCCCAAATCCGCAGTGATTATTTACTCTTACCCGTAACTCCTGGTCCTCGAGCTTGCACCACTAAAACAGTCTGTTTCAACAAAAAACGATATTAGAAGAGAGGAAGCAGGTGATTCGCAAAGGGTGTTTGAAAATATATGTTCATCATAATAATAAAAGGTGGCGTATGGTTAAACTTGATCATATTAGGTTAGACCATCTCTGTAAAAAGCCACCGTAAACAAAAACGCTAATGTTACTGCAAAGCGTTTATTCTTTCCTTTTCAAAAATATGCTTGTATGCTTCGTTCACTCAAATTTTAAGCGAAGCCATATTGGTTGAAAGCGACGTCACCTGTCAGGTGACGTAATTGTCAACCGACGTATGGCTTCATTTCGAGTGAAAGAATCCGCCTAGTGGAGATCCGCATTAAGCCTCATATATTTAGTGTAAATACCCGGCCGGCAAAAACCTGTTCAAAGTCAGCAAAATAACGTTAAAACAACTAATGTTATTTTGCTGACTTTGAACAGGTTTTTACCCGCTGGGTAATGGCTAGATAAACAAAGAATAATCGACATCCAAATTTATAATAATGTAACCCAGATTAAATCAAGTTTTTCGAAATTTAAATTTTTTCAGTTTTACTGTCGAAGTACTTTGTTTTATATATGGTGTGCTGCATTTATAGGCTTGTTGCAAAATATTCGATTCTGATAGTTCGTTTTGTGTGTCACATCCTAAATTACATGGTTCATTTTTCAAGTTATTATCGCGAACGCCGCCATTATCGTCATTATGTTTTGTAAATTTCCGTCTATCTTTTAACGCACAGTTTTCCTCACTTTCATTCTCATTATTGTTCTTGTGTAGACGTTTTTGAAATCTGTTGACAAAATTTAATTCCGGATCTTCCTGTGATAATTCAACCTCAGTAACAACATTAACACATTTATTACTCGTACTAATTTCCTCTTTAGCTTTCACGCATTCGTCATCAAACAGATGGACATCATCAATGTTTTCATCCGTTTGAAAGATTGAAGAGAATTCGTTAATAATAGGCGGCGTTGAGATTTGTTGTATTTTCTGTTGTTCTCTTTCGACTAAATTTAAACGTTTCCTTTCAACTACTTGATTTTCTTCTTCGTCATCTTCATCTAAGTGAAACATACTCACTAAATTATTTGTATTAACTGGTTTGCTGAGAACTGGTAGCGCTGTAAGGGTGTTTGCAGGGACCTTGTTGACACAAGTTTTCTTTGCTGGGGAATTCACCAAATGATTATGGGTTTTTTCAGGCGCCGTTTTTGGTTTAATATTTACGACAGTTGGTGATGGGTTATATTGATCATCCTCATCTTCTTCATCATTAAAAAGTTCCTTATTATCAACAAAAGAATGTTTACTATTCCGTTTGCTAGCCACCTGTTTAGAATTGTTATCATGGTCACTATTTACATTAAAATCAATCACAGCATTTTGTGTGTCTTTGCTACAACCTGGTTTATTTAGTTTATACCCTTCGGTTTTATTTCCATCTTGTTGAACATTGTTCTTCACGAATGTTTTCTCAAGATTTATTTTTCTTTCTTTTTCATCTCGTACAACGTTTGCATGGATATCGAGTAAATTTAATTTTTCTAATACAACAGCAGCTTGATGAAAATATTCTTCATCGGGATCCTAAGAGAATGAACATTATGTAAAGATCGATTTCCACTACTCGGCGAAGAATTCGCTGCGAAAGCCAATAGAAGACATTCTATTGGTAGAAATTGACGTCCTGTGGAAATCAACCTTAAAGGGACTATTTCCTGCACCCATACTGGGCCTTCTGGGGGCTCTTCAATACTGAGGATGGGGGGTGGTGGGGGTATGACCACGCGGTAGTGTCGAAACTTTACAGAATGTTAGATCAACACATTATTAACACTTTTACACAATTAGCGTCTTTACTGGGAATAGTTACAGAACGTCTAAAAATTACCGCCTACGGAGAAGAGTATAAAAGTAAGAGTCATAAGAGTATATTAATTACTGTGGAGAAGAGATCTTTGTGCTTAACTTCAGGCATTATAGCCCGAAGAAATGCTCCTCCTCCACAGTGATTATTTGTTCTTATTCCGACTGAAACTTGCAATTTGATTGGTTTTATTTTAATCTAAAGGTAGATTTCCACTAGGTGAAACAATTCGCGTGAAAGCCAAAAGAAATTGACACAACCATAAGTTGGCCACGGAAATTCTATCAAGCGTTGACTAATAATTTGGCGATGTGATGGTTGCTTACCTCTGGGAAAGATGTATGTAATGGATTAATAGCACCACCAAACAGAGCAGTATTTTGCATGGATGATTCAATAAGACACACAGCAACTATAGCATCTTGCACTGTAACTTCATCACGAATCATTAAACGCGCATGCGCTTCAGATAAACGAATCATACTTTCTAACAATCGAATGGTTGTACGTGCAGCATTTCGTATATCTGCTGCTCGTTGGGCTTGATAATAATTTTGAAGGATTCTAAGAAAAGTTTAAAGTGTTCAAAATTCTCTACTAGCACGCGACGTCTTATCGTAACGTCAAAACGACGCCTTTTCGACGTTGGTAAGACGTTAAGTTCCAACTAGGTGTGCACGTAATACATTAGCAGCATATTTCATTACGTTATTCTTCTAGCACAGCAAGGTCATACTGCATCATAAAAACCAAAACTAATCCACTTTTATAATAAGCATGATTAAGGAGCATTTCTTTTTATACACAGGTGTGTTGGTAAACAAAATCATGCAAATTAGGCTCTGCAAGGGAGAGTATTATGTCAATAAACTTGCAAAGGTTTGGTTTGTTCAGTATAAAGAAACTAATCTTAATAAACCTCTCTAGTGATACGGTACGAAGAAACCAAGCCATTGCAAGGTCATTCACTCAATACTCTATAAATATGACTTTACAGATGATTCATATTACCCACCAGGATAAGCGAAATAATCGGCTATTTCCTCTCTTGTATTCACTTTATTTATTGAAATCAAAATATTGATTTACTCTCTCTTTTCCCTCTTTTTTTTTAGCCCCATCATCAATCACAAAATAAATCTTTTGAAGAAAGGAGGGCCGAAAACCTTAACATCCGCATGAATCACCTTTATAAGAAATCCATACTCAAGCAAAAATTTAGAAACTTTTCGAAATTTAAATTTCTTTTCCTCTTGATATGGATTTTAGCCTACACACCAACTAAATGGGGATTTACACTAGACGCAAAATTTCGGGCATTTCGGGCTCAAAGTCTCAATTTTGTGAAACAATGAAACTGTCTTGAGTACATTAACAAATATGGGACAAATCAAGAGACAACTTCGAAAAAATTATTCTTCTGACCAACTTTTGTCAAAACCAATTTTTTCGTTTTCACAATAGTGAATTTAAAACAAATAATGATATTTCATTTCAAATTCTGATTTTTTTTCCTTCATTTTTTCTTTGTCTGTCTCCTCAATTTACATAAATATTGAGTTAACAATAATATTGAAAACTTAACCAAATTTTGTCACGACAAAATTCTGGAAATTTGTTCCAAAAATTATTTGAAGAAGCTTATCCGGCTTTATGCGCAGAATTGTTTTGTAGTTAATGTATATTATATAACTGCATAAACATCGAATACTCTATTACTTAGTTATGTCATACTGTCTCTTTACTTAGTCACCCCTCTTTAATTTCTGGATTCTGCAAAATTCTCGTTTGATACAAATAAATATAAACCATAAATACCTGACACTATCAGGATTTAACACCGGTTTTTTATGTTTCACGTAACTAAAATATGCTTGCATCCTTTCCATCGTCCATAATGATGACTTGTTTGATGTCTCGTTCAATGGTCTCTTCTTCAAAAGAATGAAATTAGAAACAATTCTAAATGAAAATTTCTAACAACTGAATACAGTATAAGGGACAACATTCGATTTATACCGGAGAAGCCAAAAGTTACTTAAGAGAGAGTGTCAATCCAGCGGGCAAAATATTTGTTCCAAGTCCACAACGGCGCTAGAAAAATGTTAAAAACGTTGTTCTAGCATCTTTACTGCGGATTTTAAACAAGTTTATATTGAACTTGGTTGACAAAGAAACCATTGTGAAATTGCTGATTCTTATCTGTGAATAATACCTTTCTCACATAGACCTTTATAACTGTTACCAGCTGCTGGTCACGTGAATACCAAAATAATAATGATAATAATAACAATGTTACAACATATATTTGTTCATTAACCGCGCATATGTAGTACTTTAAAGTAGAATAAAAACATGCAGTTTAGAATATCTACCCATACTATTTTCACAAAAACGTCCCACTAACATTGGAGTCCTTTGTATTTGTTAGGACATGTGTGATCAAATGATGTACAAGTGCACATTTCAAGAGAACTGCATCAGATAAGCTATTCATGCAAATCTCAACCGTCAGGAGTCAGGAAAACGACTCGCAGCTTTTGAAAGAGCAAATAATCACTGCGGAGGAGGGATTCTGTAACCTAAGGCTATGCTCACACATATCTCCTCCAGATTGATTATTTGGTATTATTTTGACGACTGACTCACTTATCCCACTCTTCATTTTGATTATCAAGTAGTACCAACACAAGATCAAATCTACTTAACAATGGGCTAGCGAGAGCAACATTCACACTAACAGATTCATCTCGATCGTATTTTCCTTTAGGATTAGTAGCAGCTAAAATTGTAGTTCTTGTGTTTAATTTACAGACCAGACCAGCTTTTGCAACACTTATTGTTTGCTGTTCCATGGATTCATGTATACCTAAACATTACAAAACACAATTTAGATATCTCTGCAGTTTCTCCCCCCCCCTTTCCCCCACCCACCACAACATAGTGTAACAAGATGAAAAGCAGCATTTGTTCACAAATTCGTGGAGGTTATTCAATAGACCTAATCACAAATACATGAAAAGGAGATGTTGGCTACTCAAAGTAGAAACTTGTTGCAGTTTAATAACTTTCTTTTTTTGCAGAGACTGCACGTGCTCAAATAGAAAGTATATTTTAATATTTTAAGAAGTTTGTTGGAAAGATTTTTTTTTTTTTAAGAAATGATTCCTGATAGAGAATGATATTTATGCCAAGAGACTGGGAATAGCGAAATGTTCGAAATAGAGGGTTTCTAAACTAGTCAGTTTAGTATATTCCTAAAGCAATAGAGACTAAATATTTTGTTCGAAACAACGAAGGTTTGAATACCGTAAATGGCTGAATTAGCGTCCCCTTCTCGATTGAGCGCCCCTCCCTGGAAGTAAAAATTTTATTAAGCGCCTCTACCGAATAAGCACCCCACTCCCCTCAAATTATTAATATAAATTATTAATAAGTATTTGCGGAAATAACAAGTATGTATCATGTAGTATCAGACAAAAGTTTTACTACGGTCTTACAATTGTATTTCTTTATTGTCCTATTTGACTCAAATAAATAAGCGCCCCTGCTAAATAAGCACCTCCCCTAGATGTTGCCATTTTTAATAAGCGCCCCAGCGCTTATTCAACTATTTACGGTAAAGTAGCATTCGAATTAGCAGTTATATGCCGTAAACATTTTGGTCACTTTTTTCCATTTTATATTTTTCCCATCAGCATGTTCCCACCATTTTTTACATCATCAAAACTAATGACGTCATCAAAAAATGATTGAGCTAAAGCAATCAGTATGGGCTTTTTGGAGCTCTGAAAAAAATTCTGTTCATAATTAATGCCCAAAAATGCCTAAAAGGATTAAAATTACTCCAGGGAGAGCGCCAATGCTACTTTCTAATACACTGACTCATAAACATTGCGCTCAGCACTCTTCTCGTGATTACTTTTAGAAGGTTTCTCACAAGAACAAAGTATGGTGTTATATCAGCTTTGGATACGAATAAACCACTCAGTTGCAAAATCATGGACCTTAACGGTTGACTTCCATTGGTAATTGATGTCACAATCGTGTGACGTCAATTTCTACCAGTGAAACGTCTTCTTTTCGCATTCGCACGGAATCCTCCACCAAATGGTAACCAACCGTTAACTCTTGGTACTTATAGAGAGGCTAAAACTTACTTGCTCTGTCATGTTCTCTGATACTATTAAATTCATCTATACAACAAATACCACCATCAGCTAGTACTAATGCACCTGCTTCCAGTTGCCATTCTCCAGAATCTTTTACAGCTGTTACCGTTAGACCGGCACTTGTAGACCCAATACCGGTCGTTAATACTGAACGCGGTGTTAATTTAGATGCATATTTTAAAAACTGTGACTTTCCTGTGCCTAAATGTTTCATAAAAAAAGTAAATAAGTCACAATCTGTCGCAATTTTTTTTAAATGAAAATAGACATACAATCTTGAACAAAATTATAGCAATTCGAGAAAGTTCAGATGTGAGAACAGATTTAAAAACAAAGAAAAACATATCTGAAAATTGTGAGAACATTGAGATATTTGTTTTGATGATTATGGAAGAGTATGACTTTTCAAGCTCATTCTAATAGAAAATAATTAAAATTTCACTACACGTCGATTCCAATTGTTTCTACAATCATAATGCAAAAATAATGTTAAGGCCGTTTTCCACTTTGTGCATTTTCCGTTCCATTTCCGACCTTAAGACGGGTAAAATGAAAATGAGCTTGCGGTTGATCGGTTTCCTTATAATGATGAGGTGATCCTCCGTGGTCAAAATAGGAGAAACTAATCAAGATTTTTAAGCATAGCTTTAGACTTTGTAGCCTCAAGCTATGCTTAATAATCATTTCTCCACAGTGGTTATTTGCTCTTATTTCGACCACTGATAAAGGTACCTGGATCACCAACAAGTAGCAAATGAGACTCTCCTCTTATTCTCGTTCCAGACTCTTTAATTCTTTGTACCCCACCAATCAAAACAAGTGCAACGGCGAGCTTAACCACATACAAACCATATACTTGTGGACAAAAGGATGCAAGAATATGATTACGACCTTGCAGTGGATTTAATTGGTGATCATCCCAAAATGTTGAGAATTCGTTTCTTAATTGTTCTGTAATTGATATTGATGAACGCTGGTCGTTACTTATAATAAGAGCATTAGCCTTTGCAACAAGTTCAATTTCACATTTACTCTAAAAAGAAGGGCATACAGGCTTGACAGCAGTTTTGCTTATCAATTGCTTATGCACTATGATGCTTAATTATTTTCAAGGTTTTTTGCAGCACTTATTCGAGAGAGATACTTATTTGGAAGCAGCATTTATTTAAAATTTTTGGGTAGCTTAAAATTATCAATCTAGCTTAGCATATATTTAATTAAGTACCATACTGACCTGAATAAACGTCCAAAGTGGTAATTTCAAATTAATTTTTTTTACACATTGGATCTGTTTGTTAAAGTCGCGTAATCACCCTGTTTTGTCAAAATTCTAAAATCTATATTAAGTTTACTATTGGCAATTGCTGATCACACCCTGAAAATTTCAGCACTAATATAAATAAAATGAGTATATGCATATACTATATGTATATAGGCTATATACATATATGATATATACATAGAGTATTATGCAAAAACATACAAAGCTTATGTACACAGACAAGACAATATGCACAGGCTATATTCTTTTGATGTTTTAAAGCCATGTCTTTTTTTCTACCATATGTTAGGAATTGAAAGTAAAGAAACGCTAGACTAGAACAATGTAATAGAAGAATATTTTCTCCTTGAAATAATTCTCTTTCATTATCAATATACTCCCATTACTTATTTCCCATTATATTTCTAATGTATATTGGGAATAATAAATGTTAAAAAAAGTGATTAACTTTTTATTACTTTTGGCGTAGTAATTATGTTTTAATACCTTTAATACTTAATTAGAAGGATTCCAAAAACAAAATGGAAACTCTTATCATTTATCTCTTTTATTTGTCCATTGTGGAAAAAGCTTCCCGAAAATACAAAAAAGATGACAAAAATATTCATGGTCAAAGTCTCATGGGAAAACTACATATCAGTCAACTATCATTATTTCTTTGAATAAGTGCTATTTAAAATTGACCAAAAGAAAATTGTGAAAATGAAGAGAAGCTTCATACCAACATTCCTTACTTTTAAGACATAAGAATTGTTTTACATACAAATTCATATGTCAAATTCATGACCGTTATCCTCAAGGAGATGGAAGGCCTGTGCTGCTTCTTTTCTATCAGATTCTGTGTTGACGATATATTCGCTGTAACATGTAACGAGTTGCTGTCAAAGTAAGGGTAGGGGGGGGGGGGGGTGCGGGGCACTTACTGAAAACATTCACCTTCCAGGGGAGAAGGGCGGCACTTAAAAACATTCACCTTCCAGAAGAGGAGCACGCTTATTTAGAGTAGGTGCTAGTGCTTATACTAGGTAGCACGTAGTACAAAATACCTAAAGGGGACGCTTATTCGTGGGAGACGCTTATATAAGGTCAGACGCTTATTCAAGGAAATTATGGTCTTATAGCAACAAATTTTCAAAATTTGTCTCAGTCCGAATTGTGGTCAAAGTCTTATAGCATATCTAAAATATTCTGTACGTCATCTCCCTTATCATTTTAGGCATTACTCGGTAGTCCCGAGTGGATGAAATTGAAAAAGAAAAAAAGTAATATTGCTTGTAATGCCGAAACCAAATTCCATTTCGATCCAAAAAATCTTTGCCAGTTCTTATGGTAGCACTTCAGGAACTAAAAATAAATGAAGGTCTTTAAAGCCAATTTTGTTTAGCAGGCTAAAAATATATGAAATTCCCTCCTAACATTTTCATTAGTGCCATGAAATTTAATTTTTTTTTTTTCAACTTTCTTAACTATTCCGTGCAGTTTCAGGTTTTTAAGTGAACTATTTTGAGTGAAAGTGCTTAGCATACTGGATATATGAAGAAGTAACTTCAATGAACTTACAATGGGCTAGTCTCTTTGTGAACATGAGTATGGATTAAAGATAGATAGGATCTGTAGTGCTACTTCAGCAAGCTTGCAATGACCTCTTGATTAAGAAACAGACCCTAATATAATAGCTGCTAAGTTACTTTGAACTATCTCAAACTGAGACTTCTATTTCTACTTAAAGTTAACAGTTTAAAAATCAATTAATGCAAACAAACTTTCGGCACTTAAGATAAGACTAAATAATCACTGAGGAGGAGGGACAAGCTACAATCCCTCCTCCACAGTGGTTAGTTGCTCTTATTTGGAACACTGCTTACATCCATATATACATTCTTCCATCGTCTCAATATTATACCATTAACAGTGACATCATCCCCGGGTTTACATGAATCAACAAGGTCATCTTCTAAAACAACCCACATTGATCTAGGTATATTACCAACACCAAGTCGTTGTACCTATAATAGAAGGTAGCAAAATATAAACTGTCTACTATTTAGTGAATCATTTGGTAATCTTTAATTATTATTAAAAAGAAAATACCAAGCAGAGAGAAAAGGGACAAACTAATGTCTACAAATCCAAATCCAACTTTTACACATAAATTAATTTAACATGCAAGGTACCTCAAACTATAATCAGTAGTAAAGAGTAATGAGTCAATAATCTAACGATTGATTGGTTTCTTCTAACTGAAATAACCAATCAGTTGCAAGCTCACTAACGTTATCCTTTGAGTCATTAGTTAAAGTTCAAACACGGTCTCTAATATATATGAATGTACTCAGTACAAATACTCAAAATAAAGCAAATAATCACTATGAAGGAATGATTCTTGAGCATAGCTTCAGGTTTTGTAGCCTAAATATATGCTCATAAATCACTTCTCCACAGTGATATTCGCTCTTTTATATTGAACATAGGCATACCTGTTCTTGAATTTTAACTTCTTGATAATCTTTGCATCGGTTTGGTCCTTTATCATTTTCATCTAACACTGTAAACTTTAATGAAGTACATCCTTCTGGTGAAGGACAAATCAATGGTTTTGGTAGATCATAACCTTGTTCAAACTCAGCTTGCACATAGAATATATGACGACATTTATTGCACATGTATTGTCTTTCAAATTCTAATAATTTTGTCATTGCACATCTGATAACAGTTCCTGTGTTGCAAAGAAAGTGCAGAGTTAACAATCCTGCAATTGTGTGTTAGTAACAAAGAAATCAATCAATTCCAACACCATTGACTTAATACCCTTCACAATTTTATCTTGTTAATAATCCTGCAATAGAACGAACCAATCAAGAACAAGAATAATAACACAACACCCTTCTTCACAAATATATATTTTAGCCAATCATAGTCACTTTTAGATAATTAAATCTAAAAGTAGTATTAGAAGCATAATTCATTTTCTTAACTTTTAAATTCAATATTGTCGTTAGAAAATGAGCCAGATGGTCAAAGTAATTCTGAGCGGGTTGTTTCACCCCCCCCCCCCCATCCATAACATGATACCATGCTGTAGTGTTGAAACTTTTCAGAATGTTAGGTCAACACATAGTAAACATTTTGCCATAATTATTTTTTGCATGAGGTCACTGAGATGACGTCATCAAATCAAAACAGGTGGTGAAAAGAAATGTTTTTTAGGTGAAAAGCAAAAAAATAATTTTTGAAAATTTCTTTTACCACCTATAAAAAATATGGTTACCAAGGGAAAATTATCGCTGTTTTTTTCAAAAAAATCCTAGATAAATTATAGGAAAAGAACTAAAATTTCTAGTCGGATAAGCCATTCATTCAAGGTTATGTAAAAAAGTATAGTAGGGGGGAACCTCCCAGTAGGAATAGGGTTGAGTTTCATCAGTATGCAAACTTGCTGACTTCAGTTTCTCTATAGACACTATTCATACATGCTTGGATACATCAGTAGTACAAACAGAAGTATCAATTGAGTAACAGAATATAGTAAAATGGAGACTTTTTTGCTAGCATATAATTTTTTAACTCTTTCCCAACTGAAACCTAAATTAAAAAAACACTCCTACAACAGTTATATTGAGGCTTGGATGAGTTTGGTCTAGGTATAAAATAAATGAAATTTATAATTCAAAAAGCTACCTGTAACAGCAAGGAATGTTCCCACATCTTCACACCGTGGTAATCTATCTCTCGTCAGCTCTGGACACATGGGTAGATTTGATACTCGAACGTGAATGTTTCTTTTTAAAGTCATCGTCGATTGACTAATTTGATACTTTGTCATAATATTCTCTTGAGTTACTAAAGCTGCACTATCAAATACTGGTAATATATTTAATGGTGTTTTAAGCAACTGCGAAGAAACTAACATGTTTGCATCAAATAATTCCAATGCATTGACATTAACTGCATAATGATCATCTTCATGTTCAGCTAAGAGAATCTCTAATATCTCATTTTCATGATGTTTTGCAAGAAAAGTTTGAAGAATTAGTTTCACTTCATCAATGTCTATTTCATCACTCATTTTAATATGAACCTATAGGGGCATCACTGTTTAAATATCAGCAATTAACTATATACTACAATAAAAAAAAGTTTACATTAGTGCAGTAATAAGAGCAAATAATCACTGTGGAGGGGGGGGGGGGGGGGTTGAGCAGAGCTTGAAGCTAAGCGATGCTCAACCATCATTTCTCCATAGTGATTATTTGTTTTATTCCAACCACTATAGTGAATATTCCTATCATTAATATAGACCACCATGCCACTTTAATAATGATATACACTCTTGTTGTTGATATCTCTGTAAACGCAGGAAATATCCAAGCCTAAAAATTCAATAGTTATATATTCAGATTAAAAGCTTAACATAACGAAGGAGAGGTACTAATGAAAATTATTGATATTAATTGGTTTATCGGTAATAAATAATAAATTACAAGATTATTAACACTCCTCCTCACACATCGCATGTGGAGTGTTTTTCAGTTGGACAGCTGGAAACTATACTAAAAAAACACTCCTCCACAGGTGATGTCTGATAGCTTTAAGGTCGAACTTATAGAGGACTAAATGGAACGTAAAATATGAAAATAAATGAATCTTTCTGTTATTGTAATAAAAGTTATGTAGATTGAAGCACATACATGGGCACTACAAGACATTTTATACACAACATCAAGGGCTTCTAACATCACTATTATTAATTTTATAGTTTTTCATTGGATACAACATTATCAATTTCATCCACTCTGCCATTGTTCTTTTAACCTTTTACAGTCTTGGTAGGTATCTCCATCATCCGAATAACATGTTTCAAAGACATAATACTACTGTCTTGTTATCTCCATCATCCAAATAACATATGTTTTAAAGACATAATACTACTGTCTTGTTATCTCCATCATCTGAATAACATGTTTTAAAGACATAATACTACTGTCTTGTTATCTCCATCATCTGAATAACATGTTTTAAAGACATAATATTACTGTCTTGTTATCTCCATCATCTGAATAATATGTTTTGAAGACATATCACTATTTCCAATATATTCAAAATCTGCATTAAATTCTTCAGGAGGTATCATTCGACACTTTAATTGCCATTTTAATAACAGGTGCTCAATTGAGTAATCACAACTAAAATAAAATGAAATGAAACAAATGAAAAGATATGGAGTGGATGTATTCTTATCCAAATATATCTAAATGTAAACAAAAAGGTCTCCTCATCATTGCTTGCATAGCAAAATCAAGATTGAAAGATATCCTTTGGTGAACATGTCAAGGCCTGGCTATTTTTTGGACCAGTCTGAGATTGTGCCACATGTATAATGTTCTCAATTATACAATGAATCAATCAGAATGAATGAAAAGCTTCAATTCCCAATGTTGTTGAGCTGACTGAATCTGACAGATGAAAGCAAAGTCAGTAAGTGTACCTCCGTAGTTGATAAGTTGTCCAAAAGACTGCACCTGGATTGCGTTCCAATAGAAAGGACACAGTAAATATGATATCTTCAAAATCTAAATGGATTAAAACTAGTGTTTCAAATTACCACGGATAAGCTACTGTATGTGAATTATCAAATATTATTAGTGCAGTTACATAAACTGAAATTCTATACAGAATGGTTTATTGTATAATGATCAAGTAAAGTAAATAATTACTGTGGAGGAGTGATTTTGAACAGCTTGGAAATGAGTTAACAAAACAACATACCATAAGTGGTAGAAATAAGAGTAAATAAGCACTGAGGAGGAGTGATTTTAAACATCACTACAATGCAGGACAGTTTAGAAATGAGTTACTCCACAGTGAGTATTTACTCTTTTTTCGATCACTGACCATATTTTATGTCTATTCTTTTCTACAATCAATAATTAAATTTACCATTCTTATCATAAAAGCAATCAGATGCTAAAATGATATCAATTTGTTCCAGCATAACCAATTCATCAGTAACTTTACCCCATGTGATGGGAATAACATTTACATTGGAAAGTTTGTTTGCTTTACATCCTTTTACACAATTCAACAAACAATTTTCATACATCTCTCCATCTGAGAGGGTAACATTTGCTCCAACTAATCCAGCAACAACACCAGCAAGTGCTGTTCCACACCCAATCTAAAACATTCAATACAAACATATATATTCTCTCAGGTTTCAGAAATTTGTCTGCTTGGGGAAGATTGGCAAAATTTGCTCTCCTTGAGGGGGAGATTTATTCGACTCTTGTTGTAGGACTCTTGTTTTCACATATACAGTATAACGATATCAACATTGTTTTTATATTTCGCACATATAATATTAAAGGTAGCGGATTTTCCAGTGAGAGGGGGCACAGGGGTTGGAGGACACTATGTGGGGAAAAGGTTTTTACTTGCCAGAGGGGGATTAATTTTCCAGGGGAAAGGGTGTTTATTACCCGCCTAAGACGGCAGCAGAATAGGCTGTTGTTTTGATTCGTGATGTCACTTATAAACCTGTATTTCCTTACAATAAATGACATTGCAACTGTAAATCAACTTTGTTTGCATGCAGTATTTCTGCCTTGATAATATGCAAATATGAATACATAATCCAGGGTTACACTCTTATTATTGGTCCAAAATTTAGATAATGTCATACTCAAACTCAAGAAAAGTACTTTACCAGTGCTCAAAATAAGAACATAAAATCACTGTGAAGGAGTGACTATTGAGTGCTTCAGTCTATTAATCCTGAAGATATGCTCAAAATCGCTCCACCATAGTGATTTTGCTCTTAGGAGCCATCTCCAATATTCGTTTCGAAAGATATTCAGCAGCTTTAAAGAAGTCAAAATCAATTACTTTGAGAAAGAAAATCTACGATGAAGAGTGTAAGTCAACAAGCTTTTAATTGATTGGTTTCTTCGGTATGAAGACACCCATCAATTGCAAGATCGTTGATTTAATACTCTTCCCCTTAGGACAAATTTTGGAGATGCTCCCTTCGATCACTTTCTAGGTATTGGATACAAGAAAACTAACAAACCTCTAGAATATTTTTCATCACAACAGATTTTTGGTTGTGAAACACATATTGGGCCAACACAGGTGCTGATGGCCATGTAAACAAACCATATTGTGGATCCACAATCTACAAAAAATAAGTTGACATAGAAACATACTGAATACTGAGCAGTTTTATGATTTAGATTGAAAGAAAGAAAGTTAAGAATGCAGAACATTACTGAACATTACCCCTCTGAATAACTTAGATTATTTTTGCACATATTAATTTTTGCGCACATAGTTTTGTACCTAATTTCTGCACTAAATTTTGTGCTTTTTGCCCGAATGCACGAAAATTAGTATGCGCAAAAATTAGTATGAATAAGAATGTGCTTGTTTAAAAATTGCCTCTATACATTATTTACATTTTAATAATTTAGTTTACAGTAGGTCTATTATTTTGCAAAAACCTTTTAAACCCCTGAAAAACCGAAATCTTAGGTTCCATGTAAGTTCATACAAAAATATCCATTTTAATGCAGCATATCCACCAGAAAAACAGGGTTAAGCTGGGTTATCCTAAGAGACCATCTCCAAAATTCGTTACCAGGGGAAGAGTGCTGAATCATGATCTTGCAATTGATTGGTTTCTTTGTCCCGAATTGCAAGCTCATTGACTTAACACTCTTAATCATAGATTAATTTTTCTCAAAATCATTTAATTTTACTTTTTGAAGCAGCTAAGATATCTGCTTTTGGTAACGAATTTTGGAGATGTCCCCTAAGATGACATCACAACTGGTATATCTTTATATCTAACAGTATAAATTGTGAAGAAAAAAACTACGACAACAACCCAACTGTGCTACGTGATAGAAAACACGAGTTCAACACACCACTAGTTAATGATACCAAAACACACAAATACAATGCATTGCTAATAGGATGTCATTGGCTGAAATAAGAGTGTATAATCACTATGGAGGAAGGAGTTTTGAGTAAGCTTCGGGCTTTATAGTCTGCATGATCACTCTTCCACAGTTTATCAGCTCCTATTTCGATGGTACAAAAATATTTTTGAATAATAAAATAAATTAAATAATGAAAATTAAGTTCAAAGACAGCATCATTTCAAAATAATGTGCAGAAGAGTACAGCATAAATAATCTTACAATTGGTTGGATTTTCTGCAGTCCAAAGAAAAAAGAATCCATTCAATTTCGAGATTTCTGACAAGACTTCATTGCAGATTTGATTGTCAATTTTAATCCAATATATTAATTGTTTAACCATAGATTCTTATCAAGCCTAGAATTTATTATCAAACATCACCTGTGGAGGAGGTCTTTTTTAGCATGGCTTTCAGCTTTACATATGAAAACTATACAAACACTCCTGCACATGTGACTTTTCAGGCTTATCTTACCTCTGGAATTATGACATCAAGTTTGTTCACTTTGTCAGTAGTATCATTTGAAATGAATTGGAATTTTTTATTTGCATGCATTAATTTTTCTACCATCAAGCTATATACATTGAAGAAACATTAGCATTAAACAATGCTCGGAATAAAACAAAATTGGTTTGCATACTTTATCAAGCAGAGTTCAAAATAAGAACAAATAATCACTGTGAATGATTGATTTTTGAAGATTGCTTTGTGCTTTCTCATCTGAAGCAATGTTCAAATACAACACCTTCACAGTGATCATTTACTCATGTTTCTAACACCGTCAAGTAACTGCATAATAACTTAAAGGTGAGGTCCAACAATTATTTTGGAGGGTTTTAATGGTACAATAACCTTAACAGCGATGGACATGTTTTAGGTTTGAAAAGAAAGGAGTGGATCATTATTCAAAGCTCAATAATGTTTGAGTAGCCAATGACAATCTCATGAAACTTTGTACAATGAAATTGAATGAAAAGAAGATTACATTTTCGTTTAAAAACTTTGCAGAAATCTTTGAGAACTACATCAATCATCAAAGGTATGGTATCGAAAGTAGCCAACCAAACCAACTGAAAGTTAAACCTAAGCACACAAAATATTATTTACATACACACATTATACAGTATTTGAACTATTTAAGATGACAAAGTTTCGGGTTAAATAAATAATTGAAACACCTTTATCAAGGTAAAATTGTGTCAAGCCACTGTGGAGGAGAGTAGTGAAATTTCATATCAAGGATAAACACCTAATGGTATTAGGATTTTATGTCCTTATTAAGTTGATAAAGTTTCAGGTCAAATAAACAATTGGAACACAATTTTCAAAGCAAAGTTATGTCAGGTCACTGTGGAGGAGTGTCATAAAATTTCATATCAAGGATACTCGGACAGCAGTCTTGTAATATCGCCTTGAATGCCATAACTAAATTTTCAGGACGGTACCACACCTTTTAGGTCTATTGGCCCGAAAGTGCAATATAGACTCTTTTTGCCCAAAACTCGAGACCGAGTGGAGGAAATTGAAATTTTTTGGCGTGTCTTCTAGAATATCACCACGAATGCGAGTACTGAATTTCAAAATGGTAGCACTTTGGGAACATGATCTATTAAGAAAAGCAGGTCGACGCCGACGCAAAGTGATGGCAATAGCCCACAAAAACTATGTTTGGCGGGCTAAAAATATGGCTGCCTAAGGAACGAATTCCAATGGAAAATCTTCCTGCATCGATACCAAGCAGAAGGACTGACGTCATTCAGACGTTATGGATCAAAGATACTTTAAAAAACATGCAAAGAATTTTACATGTATATATAGATGGTTATATGATCAAGTTTGGTTTTTTACCTATTTACATAGTGCCTCATATAGTATTTGAAGAACTTCTTGCTCCTCATACATCAAATCAAAGTGTTTGATGTGATGTGAGACCGTATGACCTTGTGTTTAGTTGTGACATACGTTATCTATCCACTGGTCAAATTACCACAGCTTTGACCTACAGGATCAACCTTAGTTCTATTAGGCAAATTATCAAATGCAACATCTTGTTTGATCTGTTTGGTAGTTTTTTTTTATATTTTGACCTGTGACTTCTGACGCTTTCTTGATTGGCTGATATTACAGTTTTCCGTGAAAATCTTTTCAGTACAGCAGGCCAACAATTTGAGTGGTATACTATGAATTGCACATCTACATTGTTGTGTGTGTGTGCGATGATATTGTACGTTGTCGTGTTTTTTTTTACTGACACCATGATTGAAATGAAATTAAAATGCTTTCCTAGTATCTACATATTAGGCTGTAATACATCTG
>JAULBZ010000169.1:0-38494 GCA_032360805.1 Neoturris breviconis
CAGGGCTCGAAATAACTGCCGGTCATCACTGTGGAGGAGAGATTTTTCAGAATATTTTCAGCCAACTTGGCTGAAAATATTCTCAAAAATCTCTCCTCCACAGTGATGACCGGCAGTTATTTCGAGCCCTGGAGTGACATTTTATAAGAAGGTGTGAATAGTAAGTACTTGGGAAACCTCTCATTCACACCAAATTTAAGATGCATAATTTACTTGTTCTATTATGAAGAAAGTTGTTGTTTTGTTACAGAGAGTATTTTCCTTTAAAATTTATAATTTTCAGTCTCAAAAATGCCTAATCCGCAAAAATGAATCCACTCACATTTTTGGAGACATTGGTATTCGCAAAAAAAAAAAAAAAAAAAAATTCAGAACAAAATAAAAAAAAAAATCTAAAATTTTCAAAATCTTCCTATTTTCTCGACGTGGGTAAAAGTGAAAAAACTGTTATTGGATTTGTGCGATAGCAACATAGTCATTGATTTCGTCCTTATATTTATTTTTCTTCCCGATCCAAACCTAGCAGTATTTTAACATATGACTTTATAGTTTTTGCGGGATAATTTAAATTTTAAATATTTGCACAGTAAATTACAAGTCTCTGGGACGGTCTTTTGAAGTCGGTATTTACGGTTAAACGTATAACTTCATTATTGGTCACTTGACCACTTTTGACATCATGGGAAATTTAAAGGCATAATGGGATCCATATGATGATGACATAGTGACGTCATAAAGACTTTCTGTTAATAGTACTTTTTGATGTTGGTTTCTCTTCATATTTGGGCAGTTGACAGCTTATGACCCCTTGAAAAAGACATAATGGCAACCATATGATGACATCATAGTGATGTCATAGTGACTTCATGAAAATCGTACTTCCTGTCGTTGGCTTATCTTAATATTTGGTCAGTTGATAGGTTGTTACACTTTGAAAAATTTCAAGGCATGTTGGCTATATGATGACGTCATAGTAACATTCTGAAAATTGTACGTCCCAATGTTGATTTCTCTTCATTATTTTGTCAGTTGACAGTATGTGACACTCTGAGAATTTTGAAGGCATAATGACAGCCATTTTATGACGTCATAGGGACTTTCTGAAAATCGTACTTTTCGATGTTGGTTTATCTTCATATTTGGTCAGTTGACAGCTTGTCAAGGTATAATGGGGACTCCCAAGAAATTTGTAGGTCCAATGGCAGCCATTTGACAACGTTATAGTGACGTCACAGTAACTTTCTTAAAGTCATACTTCCCGATGTTGGTTTCTCTTCATACATGGTCAGTTGACAGCCTATGTTTCCCTAATAAATTTAAAGGTATAATGGCAGTCATACGATGATGTCAAAGCTACGTTATAGCGACTTTATATCACACTTCATGTGGTTGGTTTCTTTTCATACTTGGACAGTTTATAGTTTGTGGCATCCTGAGAAAGTTGAAGGCCTAATGGTAGCCATGTGAACCAGTTTTTTAGTTAATACGGGATAAAATAATTCCCCGATAGTAAAAGACTTCGTTACTCATCCAACAAGACATGCGGAGATTTTGGCATTATGTCACCACTAGTGTGTGTCCACTGTAGTTCTTGTGAGTTTTTGTTAAAAGTCAGAAGAGATTTTATGAAAATCGTGTTGGAAAGTAAAAAACATATATTCATGAAAGCACAAATCCCTCAGCCTGATTTTTTTCAATTTGTTCTATTAACAGTTATTATTGTTTAGATATGTTTTTTCTTTATATTTTACAGATCAGAATTTTGTATTTTACCGGTCAGACTTATAATTTACTGACCAAACTTAATGAAAATGAATTGTGTTCCATAAAAAATATTATTATTTTTTTACTGTAATGCATCAGAAAGAGTGTATTTCTATCCCTGTAAAATCTACATGACGTTCTAAAAGAATAAGAACAATTTTGGAACTTTTTTATTATATATCACATTGCTATATTTAGTGCTTATTTCTTATTGTTTCTATCATTGTGTTTAGTTGTAAAATATAAATTTAGTTCTCCAATTTGTTTTTCTCATGATTAAAATAAATTCCATGTGGAACCCCGCTATGACATCATAAAAGTCCAACATGACTTCATGATGCTATTTTTTGATGGATTTAAATTCTAAAGACCATATTTAATAATTCAAGTCAATATCATTAAAACTTATTGATTTATTAGAAATTTTGTATTACTAGACTTGCCATTTGCGATCAGATTTTGAGATAAAGTAACTGTCAATGGACTCAGGATCTAACAATTTAGCATATAAAGGTTAGCAATACAAATGCTGATGTCATCAAGGAAATGTACCTTTTTTTTAATAAGCCCTTTCAGTGTTCTCCTAGATTCTGCCACTAAACATAACATATAACAAGTGTGAAAGTTGATATATATATATGTAAATTTTATATTTTAGGAAACATCGTAAAGGTCTGGTACGACGTTTAAAACCGCCTGATAATAATTTAGAAGAAAATGCTAGTATAGATGCATTAGTACAGGTATTTGACGAAGAAGGAACCGTGTTTGTACAAGAAGCTAACCAAAGCATTGAAATTGATGAGAGTACAAAAGATAGTAGTATCATAGATGACGTAGAGAATAAAACTTTAACTAACGTTTCAATAGCGGGCGAAAGTGAAAGGATAAGAGTTGTAAATACAATAGAAAGTAAATTCTCTCAGCACAAACCCTATAAATATGTAAATGCTAAAGTAAACGAAGCACGTTCATCCTCTTCACATTCATTGTCACAAAGTACGAAGCAGTCACACAATAACCCTCCAGAATCCTTCAGTCAACAGTATTATTCACAATCCACTGGTAGAGTAAATAAATTTGATAGAGTTCCTTCAAATTTACCTCAAGTAATGTCTACCAGAGGTTCACCTAATAACTATGATAGCCCAAATCCGCCAACTAAGTATGAAAGATACAGTGCTGATTATCAAAGGTTAAAGTATCACCCGTATTACGATGCAGATACGGCAAGTACTTGGACTTCCCAATATGGGCCAAATAAACAGAATACTAGTTATAAAAACAATGAACGAACAAACAGATATGATACGTACCCTCCTTATGATAAGTATCGTACCATGGCCACACTTGAACAGGATGAGACACCATCATTTGTAGCACGTAGTGATCCTAAAAAGGCCAAAACAGAAAATGTACCTGCAGATACTACATCAGAAATTACAACCTCAACCGATACTAGCACGGTTGATGTTACAACAGAGCCACCTGAATTAGTTCGAATTTCAACTATGGATGAAGACCCTAGGAAAATTAATGTAGAAGATCAGTCTCCACCAGCGTTAGAGAAATGTGATACTCTTTTGTATGTTGAACCAAAACTAGAAGAAGATAACAGTAGAGACAGTCTTGTAGAATCAACAGATATTGCTAATGATAATAAGGGAACAACTGTGCCAACTAAAGATGACAGTTCAATACTTAATAAATTTCAGTAAGTTTTATCGGTCACTCAGTAATTGTGTTGTAATTGAGTGGTTAAAGTCACCAGTGATTGAATTAAGAGCAAATAACCATTGTGGAGGAGTGAAGCTATGCTTAAAAATCCAACCTCCACAGTGATTCTTTGTTCTTATTTCGAACACTGATCACACCCTTCTACTAAATTAAACCACATAATAACCATCACACATCACCTGTGGAAAAGTGTTTTTGAGTATAATATTTAACTTTGAAGCTGAAAACTGTACCCAAATGCACTCCTCCATGGGTATTACCCAATGGTTATTTTGAGGCTTGCTAAATAAATCTGTATCAACATGTTCCCAGCAGGCAAGATCTTTCAATGCTGTTCTATCGTCTTTACTACTGACTATGAACAAGTTTTTACCCACTGGGTTCATCCTATCACTCGTATATGCATATCTACTCGGCATACTAAATTGAATAACTTCAGACATGAAGTCTTGCATAAATCTAATCTCAGTATAATAATTAAGTAATAATTACAGATTTCACTTAACATTTTCCACGCACATTATCCAAATAAGTTTATTAAAAACTGAAATATCTACAGTACTGGATTATAACATGCATTGGTAAAAATAAATGTTAATCATCTTCTAGCATGTAGCTATAAATAATAACACTTATATTGACTAACTTTGTCTGATGGTCTATGTCATTACTTCTTATACACGGCCTATGTCATTGCTTGTTATGCTTTGAAAGTAATTAACTTGACAGACATTGACGTCACCTTTAGAGTAGTAGCCATTGTTTTATGAAATTCCAATCATAATTATATGTTAAGAACAATTTTTCGAAAGATTGCTGCAACCACAATAAAATTGTGTTTAAGGGACCATCTCCAAAATTCGTTACCAGGGGAAGAGTGCTGAATCAATGATCTTGCAATTAATTGGTTTCAAAGAAACCAATCAATTGCAAGCTCATTGACTCAACACTCTTCATCATAGATTAATTTTTCTGAAAATTATTGAATTTTACTTTTTTAAAGCTGATAAGATATATGCTTTTGGTAACGAATTTTGGAGATGGCTCCTAAGAATCTTTTTTATCCAATGTGAGACCGTACTTAAGATTGTAATTCTGTTACCGCAACTATGAACTTAAAATAATGTATTTAAAGAACGTTCAAATAACCTCAGTGCTTACTCGATAAATAGATCTCTCCAGAAGGGGGGTGCATATTTGACAGAATAAATAATTTAATAAATAAAAAATTTAGCTTGAAGAATATAAGCCTAAAGAATTGGTTGCTTATATTCAGGAAACGTTCTTACAGTAGTCAAAATAATCACTGCTACAAAGGCTCTACAGTGATTATTTTGGCCTCTGTACATACTGACCATTTACAGGATTGTTGTCTACAAACATAGACAATCAATTTTTAAAGAGATTTTAGATACTAGAGATTAATATTGTCCTAATATTGAAACAGTTTGTTAGTTATGTCTAAACGTTTAATATTAAGATTTTTGTGAAAACTCATTAATTTTTTATGTATACTCGGATTTTTTTTTAACATTATTTTACTATAGCTCAATAGTAAAGAGAGGAAATCCACTTTCTGGAATAATGCAATGTTATTATTTTTAATGAAGCAAAACACAAAGATAAACAGAAACAAACCACAAATTATTTTGGTTCATGCCTGGTGATGTTTATTTTCATTGTTCGTAATAGCCTGAAGCTATGCTTAAAAATCACTCCTCCACACCAATTATTTACTTGTTAGTGACTTTAAGTGATAATACATACCTGAAATAATTGCTGAACACAACCTGTGGAACAGTGTTTTTTTAGTACAGTTTTCAGTTGCGAAGCTGGCTTGATCTATTTTTCTGATCATTGCAGAAAGTGTAGTTAAATATTATCTATAGTATTCTATAAATTGGATGTACGCAAATTGGCTGCACATTTTTTTATAAGAACACGTCAAATTCTCGTCAGCCTCGTTGTTCTTATTTTTTCCTCTATTTGAACCTCAAATGTTCTTAAGATGTTCTTAATAATTGGGCAAGACAACTATAGGCTGTGAGTCTCGCTGTCTCGATCGAAACATTACGCACCAATATAACAACCACACATATTATTTACCCTTTTTAAAATTTTTAAGAATTACAACCTAAAATGTTTTTAACATGTTCCTAACTTTTGGTCAAATTTCAGCCTACTTCTTATAAACATTGTCCTTATAGAAAAAACAATAAAAAAACGTGTATTGCTAATTCTCGAGTGTATTTTTTTGCAAGTATTTAATTTCGTGTGTACAAATTTATGCAAAGGAGAGAAAAAATATCTTCTGTGTGTAAAATCTTCGCAAATTTAGCTTTTTTCTTTGATATCACATGTACTAATTTTTGCAAATTTTGGAAGAAACGTTCACAATATAGTCATAGAAAGAAAACGAAACACGCATAATTTGTTGCTATTCTCTTTATTACGCAAATAAAGAGATGGTAAAAGATAAATTGAAGGTGTTTCCATCTTCTTCCCATTCTGGATCAGAATATTTGTGCCACAAAAAAAAAAGCTTGAAAATTGTCACCGATTTTGTAAAGATGTCACATGTCACTTATTTTCACACTTTGACAGGCATGAAAATTTAATTTTTGGAAGAAATCTGCGAAATTTTATACACAAAAGAATTTAACTACCTAAGTTATACAAATACATTTGCCCAAAATTCCCCCAAAAACCTGAATGTTTCTTCCCATGAATGATTCTGACGTTAAAGTGTATACAATATCAAATTACTCAGGCCCAATTGAAGTTGGTATGTCTATAGATAAATTAATTTATTCCCTTTTAATATGTGTTATACAACTGTTGCATGCATTATCAATGCTACCGATAAATAGAAATTGAAAATAAAATAGAAACAAACATGTGCAACTTTATTCTTTGAGTTTTAATTTTATTCGTATTATAAACTCCACTTGATACAAATAAAGCTTGTATATACATATAGACCTTGGTCTAAGCGCAAATACTTGGTGTTTGCAAATTCCAGCAACTTGATTTTAATATCACATATGCACAGATGTTCAAACAAATTCTGACATAAACCAAAGATTTTAATGACGCTGATTTGTTTAAGTTTTTGTTTTTCGGAGCAGGAAGAACCAAGACTAATATTGTTTGAAATAAGAACAAATAATCACTATGATATTTTCTTCAGGCTTTATATCCTTATTACATTGCTTTTGCACAGTGATTATATGTTGAGCTAGCAAAGGTGTAATCATTGTAAATAATGATATCTATGTGTGGACATTATCATCACTACCTGGCTGTACTGCAAAGTGCACTTCTTACTAACATCAGTTTTTAAAAATCCATGTCGTACTTTTAATCCAATTTACAATGAGCTGTTGATTGGTCCGTACAGTTATTACTCAGACGTTTGTCAGTTGTTTATAATTCTTTTAATTATGTTTGTGGATAAATTATCTCCATAAATCATAATAAGCTGTTGATTGGTCCGTACAGTTATTACTCAGACGTTCGTCAGTTGTTAATATTCTTTCAATTATGTTTGCGTCATCTACTTAAGAATAATGTCACCACTTTTTAAAATGTTAACCAAATAAATCAAATAAATTTGATATGAACGATTATTTTATAAAAAATTTAATTCCACAAAGGTAAATATTGGTCAGATACTTGAAGTAACATATCTCCGCGCACTATGTAGTAGCCATCTTGTTTGGCATATTATATTGCATTATTAGACAAAATAATTTTTTCCTGATTTTTAGGCTTCAGGGTTATATTTAAAATTTCCTTCGAAAAACGTTATATGTTCCTCTCTAGTAAGGTCTATTTCCATTAATTGGAAATTCGCTGCAAAATCCAAAAGAAGACATTCCATTGTTATAAATCAATGTCACATGGTGTGCAATGGAATGTCTTCTTTTGGTTTTCACAGCTTTCGCCTCGTGGAAATCAACCTTTAATTATGTTGCGATAACTACATTATTATATAATTTTTTTATGTAAACAAAATAGGGTGCTGTCACATGTTTGTTAATGTCTGATGTAAGAAAACAAAATGTGACATAAAATATGAAAATCTAACATGCTCACCAAACAATTTCTGTAAATAATTAATCTTCCTAATGTACGAAACATTGTAAAATTTCAAACTCCCAAACCAGATATAACACTAGGGTTCGAATGAGTAAATAATCACTGTGGAGGAGGGATTTTTGAGCATTGCTTCAATCTTGCTAGCCTAAAGCAATGCTAAAATATCGCTCCTCTACAGTGATTATTGTGAATGAACACCTCTCTCTCTAAGCTACTGCCTCTCGTAAATAATGGACATCCTCTTAAGCATACACTTTTACTTCCATTTGGCAAATTTCTTGAAAACACTAGTATGAAAACTTATCCACATAAGGTAGTATGAAAACGGGGATATAAAGTAGACTTTATTTTTGTATGCTATGAAAACCTACAAAAAATCTCGAAAAAGGTCACACACAAGAAACTGAACTGTAATTATTTACATATTTTATATCTTTTGAAAAAATAACTTTCAACCCTGTTCTCAGCTCATTCCAATTTTTTTTTTCTCATAGATTTAGTACATGCATGGAATTTATAAACCGTATAGACTCGATATAGTTCAATTTAAGTGTACTTAGGTTTTTTGATGTCATATCTTGACTTTACTTGAGAAAATATATGTAAAAATGCAGAAGAAGTTAAAAGTGGACACCGCCTTATATGCACGATTCTTTCACTGTGGTACTTGTCATCTTCAAATGCAACACTTACAGTTTTTGGCTGCAATTGCTAGAAAACCCACAAAGAAAATCTACTCTTTTAGCTTTCCATTGATAAAACATGGATATGTTTCTTCTTGAAAAGCACACAGGAAACAGTGATCTTAGTGTAATCAAAGTCTCTTACGAAATAAGATTTTTAAAAATATGCACATTAGGCACATTTACTTTCACTTATGTATCTCTTTTTTTTCTTTCTTTTTTTAAGTACTTAATTTTGCATGTGCAAATCTTTGCAAAAGACAAAAATAACATTTTGTAAAGTTAGTTTTTCATTTTGATTTCTCGTGTATTAATTTTTGCAAATTTGGGAAATTTTCTGAAAGAAACATTCATGGTATAGTCAGAGAACGATATCGTTGCTAGTACTCTTCATTATGCGACTAAAATGAGGGCAGGAAACTAAGTGTATACATTAAGATAGTCTTCTTCCAATTCTGACAGAATCTTCCTGCCATGATAGAAAATAAAAAACCCTTATAAAATTTTATGCAAGCACAAGGTATACTTTTAACAATTCTGTTCTCACTAAGATAGCCCATACTGAATCTAAGATAGCAAGTAATCTGAAAATTGTGCCTGTAATGTTGATACCTAATATCAAGATTGTAGCTAGAAGTATGGCTGATTTCTTTCTTTCACAAGTTTTTAATTTTATGGCGTTGAATTTAGAATTTTTTGTGTGTTTTTATTTTTGTGTTGCAGCAAATTCGGATTTTTTCGCTGGTTTTTCAATTTTTTATAGGTTCATCCAAAATATCAATTTAATACTATTCTTGACAGTTATTAACTTAAAATTCATAAAAATAAAGGCGAAAAAACTGCGAAATTTAGTTTCCACGAAAATAAGTTCTCTTAAGGTAGTGGACAAACACAATAATAAAACCTTGTAATAAAAGCTCAATAAACTTACCATTTTTCAATTCTTTGCAATTAAATCAGGTGGTGGAAAGTTCTCATTAAAAGATATTTCACTCTCCATCATTGTATTAAATAATCAGTCAGCAGTATAATACCTTAAGCTTCAATTCCAACTTAGGATAAGCAAGATAAGCATAAGCAAGTAAAATACCAAACAAGTTAATATCAACAAGCTAAAATAAATTTTGAATTTCTTTTAAATTCAATACTCATATACATTTATACTTATTTCCTTATGAAAAAACTCAAATAACTGCTAAATATTAGCTATGCAGGAGGAGTGTCTCGACTAGAATTTTTAGCTGAAACTTTTACTCAAAAACACTCCTCCGCAGTTGATGTCCAACAATTATTTTGAGGCTTGGTTACTGCAATCAATTGCAAGATGGTTTGACCTTTTGCATTTTGTTTTAGTGAAATACCATCACCTGAAAAGGAGGTCAACAGTCCAAATGACAGTACACATAGCCATGAAACAGAAGATTTCACACAAGAGCAACCAACACGAGGTAAGATCAAATTTCTTCTTAAACCATAATATTGTAATTAATCCCCTATGGTGATGTCTGACCGTTATATTGAGACATTTACATGTCTGGAAATAAATGTTAAACACCAGTGAAGGAGTGTTTTTGGTTTATACTCAAAGACACTCCTTCACAGATAATAGTTAATTTCAGGTTATAAAACCTGAAGCTATGCTCAAAAATCCCTCCTCCATAATGATTATTTCCTCTTATTTTGCACACTGAGACATAAAAGCTTCCAGTATAAATCCCTCATCTGACTTTACAGACATGCTACATTAAAAAGCAATTCAATTAAAAACATTTGATATAACTGTCAGATTGTTAAACGATTAATTTTGTTAACAAATCATTTTGAACTTATGAATAGAAATGTGCAATAACATTATTTGGTTGGGTCATACATGTAAAATAACAAGAAAAATGATTTTTATAGACACACTATAAATTCTATGGGTTTCCAAATGTGTACTCAAAGGCAATTAAACATACAATGGAAAATCAGTGATACAAATAAGAGCAAATAATCACTGTGGAGGAGATATTTTTGAAAATAGCTTCAGGCTTTATAGCTTGATGTTATGCTAAAAAATTCCTCCTCCACAGTGATTATTAATTCTTATTTTGACCACTGGAATATGAAAGGAAAATTTTATTAGTCATTGTCACCTGTGGAGTGTTTTTTAATATATATTTCAGCTGTAAAACTGAGAACAATACTCAAAAACACTCATCCACAGGTCTGTTATTTATGTCCCCCACCTATTTTTGGAGTTCAGAAAGATTTGAAAAACAATGGAGTTTATTTGTAAACTCTAGTGCTCAAACACATCCTCAGTTAGTAGATAGCTTACTTTCTAGTGAGTTAACCCTATTAGCACTAAGGAGGAGGAGGGGGGGGGGGGGTGTGGTAGGGTGAAGGTAATTCCCCTCCCCCACGACATTATATTTTATAACTTTTGATTGGAATGTGCTATGGGGCTGAAATTTTAATTTTATCCTTTAGACAACTTTTCCAAAAAAGGTTTTCCGAAAATTCGTCCCTTGACCATGCCTCTTGTGAAGGTCACCAGTACCAAAAATATATATATAATATATATATTTTTTACTATATTTATGCTTTACGTTTAAAAACAAGAAGAAGAAAAAGGTTCACGAAAAAATATTTTTTCAGGCAAAATTACAAAATGATGACATCGTCAAAAATAATGATGTCATCAAGAAATAATTTGGGCTAAAATGTTCATTACAGTTGGTACTGATATCGTGCCAAGTTTCATGGTGTAATACCAAAGCAATCCGGAGATCTCTAGGGAGGGGGAAGGGGACTCCCCCTGGTGTTGCGGAGTCTCTAAAGAGTCTAAGCCTATTGTTAATGGGGTTAAAATATCAAGATTTAGTTACTTTATAATCAAGTTGATTTTATGTTTGTGTAGACCACTATGTTTGAATATAGCAACAAATATTATCTGTGGAAGAGAGCTTTAGTATATATCCAACAACACTCTTCCACAGGTGATGTTTAACTGTTATTTTTGGACTTAAGCCACAAGTGCCATGCATTTTTCAAATTCAGATCACAGGAGGAGATGATAAAGAACTGCATATCAATATAAATATATCGATCATTGAACTAACATCATTTTTCACAGAAATTACATAAATCGTTTTTCTCTGTAAATGTTATACAAAAAAAAGAAAGAAAAGAAATAAAAATAGAAAAGAAAAGAAACAATATTTTCTTGTTTCGTATGAAAATAAGAGCTTACCTTTGATTCAAGCTTTTAAATATACAGGATTTCTTGAACTAAAGTGAAAAAATAAGTACTAAAATAAATAAGTGATATCTCTTTTTTTATGCAAGCATTTGTTTTTGTTCAAAACATAAACATGTCCTTTGTAACCGAAATATTTTACCAATCAATGAATGTAATTAACGATAATTAAAGGGCATGTTATAACCTAAAACGATAGAATTAATAGTTCCATTATGTTGTTCCGTTTGCATTCAATAGAGGTTGAATATGGTTAGTCATGTTATGGTCTCCTCGAACAACAGGAAAAAGTTTGTGCCAAAATAAAGAAATTAAATTTGACTGACAAAAACTGCACAGAAGGGTGTTATGTAAATGAGCTTGCAACTAAGAAACCAGTCAATTGCAAGATTGTTGACTCAGTACTCTTCTCTGGTGGTAAGAACTCAATTTATTTGCAAGATCATTGACCCAATACTCTTGTCTGGTGGTAAGAACTCAATTTATTGCAAGATCATTGACTCAGTACTCTTCTCTGGTGGTAAGATCATTGACTCAGCACTCTTTTCGGGTGGTAAGATCATTAAATCATTGACTCAGTACTCTTCTCTGGTGGTAGACTTTGAGAAACTAAATTTGAGCAACAAAAATGAAACTAGACTTGCAATGGAATTTTCTCTTTAAATATTATATACAAGCCTCAAGATAACGGTTAGACTTGGTACTCAAAAAAACTCCTTCACAGGTGATGTTTGACCTAAGGTACTTCTATTAGTAAGGATTGTGCAGAGTATTGAAATGTTTCGCATTATTTACATTTCTCTTAAACCACAGGAACATCCAGTTGCGAAATAAAATAAGTTTTAAGGTTTCATTTTACAGTATCACTTAACTCATCCAAAACAATATATCTTCATTGAAAGTTTTTCGATACTCTTTTTTGTATTTGAAATGACCCAGAAAGCATTATCAAAAAGGTCTCAGATCAGATCTGATAGCTAGTTGACCATTCAAGAAAAGCGGAGCCCTACAAGGAGGACTTAAACAAGTGAACCATGTTTTTTTCAGTAATGTTTATTGTTGACATGCGCCCTTATGTAAACAATAAAGTTTTTTAGTTATATAGCTTAAACATGCCTTTCATTTTCCAAATATTAGTTCCTATCATCTTTTATTCCAAGCTTGAATACAACTGGTGGACATCAAGCTTCCCTAGGCTTGATTTTTTTTTGTTATTTTGTTATCCCAAGATACAACTAGAAATGAAATAAGCCTCTGCAGAGAATACTGAGTCACTGTGAAGGAGAAATATTCTGGAAAAAAATCTCTCTTCCACTGTGATGACTGGCAATTATTTTAATCCCTGACCTTGCAATTTCAATCTTTTTTACTGCTGCAAACCTGAAAATTGCTGTTGCACCCATGGAAAAGTGTTTTGAGCTATGCAGCTGAAAACTATACTCGAACACTTCTCAACAGGTGATTCTTTTTGGGTTTGATGTTGCATAACTTATTGACACATTAAGCAATTAGCAGAGATAATATAAATATGAAGATTTAATTGTATGGTAATTACACTGTTTATATGTCTAACATACACAATGACAGCAATGCGAGTAGCTGTGGAGGACCCATTTTTCCATTGTAACTTTAAGTTTTAACACTGTTATTGTTAAACATATACTAGAGCATATTTTGTGAACAGTATTACCAATGAACAATTGTGTGTAAAAAATTATTAAAAGCACAACTTTATATTTATAACTTTATTCAACGCTTTTTGAACATATTTTTTATCTAGAACACTTCTAGGTTAAAATTATTTTCTCTATATAGTGCACAGAAAACTAGCACAGGTTAGAATTATATTCTGTGCTGATTCTGTGTAACCCTTCAGAAATACTCTTGCCATTTTCTCAAGTTCTTATGCTTTTTAATGTTTCAGACACTGGCCTTGGGCAAAAGCTTGTTCAAGATCCACAGTAAAGATGCTAGAACAATGTCTTTGACATTGTTCTAGTGTCTTTATTGCTGACTTTGAACAAGTTTTAACTTTATTAATTGATAACTATAATTGTGGCTAAGAGCAGTTGTTCTCTGATATATATATTTTTTAAATTATATTATCTAGTATTATATTTCCAGACATACTTACATATTATAATAATAATGTCTGGAATATATTGCTTTTGTAAAAAGAGAATTGTGTAATCGGATACCATTTTTTTAAACAACTTTAAAGGAAACTGGATAGTTCTTCATCATAAACTACAGACTACTTATATAGTTAGTATAATAGTCTGGAATATATTGCTGTTGTAACTTTTACAAAGAGTTATAAATGTGTAATCTGATACCAATTTATTTCAGACATCATTTAAAGCTGCATAAAGAAAACAGTAGAAAGTTCTTCATAAAAAATAGCCTTTAAAAAGGCTTATTCTCCCGTGCCTAATTGTAGAGGGGATAAATTCCTGTTTTGGCAAAGAAACACCACCCATTTCCACTTATTAGGCACAGGTTTTATGAGGGTTTGACCTACAAAACGCCCCACCCCTATGATTAGGCACAGGTTGCCTATGATATTATTTTGTACCGAAAAACTTAACCTTATCCTCCATGCAAAAAAGTAATTTCAACCATCAGACATATAAACAGTGTGAATAAATAAGTTTTTTAACGTTGTATTTAAAACAATGTAAAATTTATAATAACAAATAACGCTTTCGAAAGTTTGAATATACGTATACGTGCAGTAACCATACAATGAGTGGAGTGCAGGTGTTTATTTTAATCTCTGTAGAGAGGGATTTTTCATGTTACAAAGCCTCTCATTTATTTATTACATTTTTTCTTTATTTAATATATACATTCCTTTTACCGGACAGCGTTGTGCATTCCTGCACCTGCTGCCCATACATATATATATATATATGGGATGGACAGTGGAACCTGATCAATTCTGCTGGGAAACCAAAGCACTAGACTGTATAGATTCAAATCCCCGAAACAGTCACTTTGGTCATCTACTGATTAGTCCTAACCACGCACCATGTCAAAATCACTCGTTGCTCCAATTTTATCTCTTTAAGTGTCATGGTTAAGGTCATTGTGTGACACCTGGTACTGAACCTCTGGAATGATTTATAGAAAATCAAACAACCAAATAAAAAATAATCCTTTCTCTGTGTATGTGACAGATAAGCTATCTTAACTATATATATATATATATCATCATCATCATCAGGTCGAGATATCTCGGATAATTTTTGTACGTTCCCTCCATCCCTGTCGGTCCTCCAACGCCTTTGGGATATCTTCTGAGCGGAGTCCGGTATCATCCACTAGCTGATCAATGTAAGTACGCTGAGGTCTTCCTCTTGATCTTTTGCCGCACTTTGGGTCCCAGAAAAGAACATCACTTGTGAGTTCTTGCTTATTTCTCCACAGGTGTCCAGCCAGTTTCATTCTTCTTTCTCTGATTACCGTAGAAACGAGAGGTAGATGTCTATATATATATAGTGATGTGATAATAATGTCCCTCACTTTATGGTTAAACTTGAAGGTTGAAATAAATTAGCGTGGCTGAGAATAATATTAAAAATATAAAAATATGACATTGAACTACTGCTATAAAAATGACAAAGTTATGAACATGAATAGTTACATGTCCAACTCCAGTCATTTCATATACACATTCAATATCTAAATGATTGGCACAACCTTATCTAAATGATTGGCACTTTCGAAGGATGCACGTCATGCATTATGTTAATAGTGGGATATGCAAAATTATCACTAGAGACCAATATGATCCTGAAAGCTTGGTTTCCAACAAAGAAATTGGGTGCAATATTCTAAGAACAGTGTACAATAAAACACAAAAATAAAAAAATAAAACATGTCCGCAGGCAATTATTCTCAAAAGATCACTCCACTTCATTTCATTATCACCATAATGACCACTAACTGAATCTGAATTGTACTTATAATGCTCTAACCTAGAGGCTTGGTCTTTTCGTGCAGAAACTGATTATGATTCGATATTATGCAAAATTTTGTGCACAGATGATATACTCCATATTTATAGGGTCCGGTTTTTCTATGGCCCGGTTTATTCAAGGTCCTATTTATATAGGGCCCAGTTTTTATATAGGTTTTTATTGGATCCGGTTTATTCAGGGTCTGGTTTATATAGGGTCCGGTTTATTCAGGGTCCAGTATTTATAGAATCCAGACTGTACGGGCAAAAAATGTCAGGAACTTCACTTGATGTGTATGTAAAACTGTTTCAACATTTACTGCTGGTTCACTGCTGGTTCCGCGCGAGACTGGCGGTTCACTGCTGGTTCTGGGTGAAACTGGTGGTTCACTGTTTTAGTAACTATGTCTGCATAAATTAAAATGCATTTTCCTTTCACACACTATTCTGCTTATCAAAGTTGTGTTACTTATTGTTCTGGTTATTGTGGTTGAGAGAAATCGGTAATTGTATTTGCACTAGTCATGTCAACATTTGATGGTAATGTTCCAGAGCTACATCTTGATGTCCCATGATCGCACCCTCTTTGAAGGCCAACAGTACTAATTTTTTTTAATTTTTAAGTTTTACGTTTAAAAACAAGGAGAAAAAAAAAGGGAAAATTTTTAGTCCGGGGAAATTTTAAAATGATGATATCGTACCAAATTTCATGGTGTAAAACCATGGCAACCAGGAGATCTGTAGGGGGAAGGGGATGGAATCCGGCCTCCCCATTTTGAACAACCTAAGAAAATCTAGCAGAAATAGGGTTAAATAAAGACTTGCTTGGAAAAAAGCAAGCGTTATTTATTTCTTAAACTGTCTCAAATATATTGAAGATCTGGAAGACTTCAATACAAATATTAGACTTTAGTTTTGCGTATAGAACTCTCGTTTCTTCAATTTTAATTCTGCTGAAAAAAAAAAAAATAATGTTCCGGATCTATTCCGGTTCCGCTGTTCCTTCTTTTTAGTTCATGCCATATTTAACTAAAGCTAAAAGCTAGAATAACAGCAAAACGAACCTAAACGATATTTCAGTACTGATGAACACTATTTTTTATTTTTTTTGACCTCAAAACGCAATTTGTTTATTGAAAGTTATTCTTATTCATAAAGAAAGAAAAACTGTGCTTAGCTAACTGGAGAGATAATTAATTTGGTTTTTTGTCGTGAAGCCACACATCAATGCTTATATCGAACCTTCTTTTAAACAGAAGAACATTTTTAAAAAAAATCACTCGTTCCTGTAGCACATATAGTCTAGCTCCTTACCTTTAGTTCTTCTTGTTCTTTCTTTCTCCTCTCCTGTCCTAACTGTCCTGTCCTAGAGACGCTGCCATATTGGTTTATTAAAAATGTAAACATTGAAAATGGAGCAAACGAGACACTCTCCTTGGAATTGCGTATGCTTTTTTAGTTTCTTCTTAATTAGAGCAAACCTCCAGCCAAATTATTCGTAAGTTAAACCAGGGGGCATGAATGGTAAAATAACGTAATGAAAAACGTTTTGTTTTTTGCTCATACGAGCCTCCTGAAAATGTAACTTAAAAGCTCACTTTTTTCTATTAGATCATTTTCTATTAGATCATAACAGGTGTTTATTACACATTGATACCAATAATAAAAAACCTTCTGGTAAATTTGTTTAAAGTCTGAAAATAATTGAACTCAACACCTCCCGATCAGAGAATCAGACAGTATTGTTAAATCTAAATTTATCTATTCGTTGTCTGAAGAGAAAATAATTGAGTATAGTAGCTGCAAAGGATCAGATCTGATAAGACAGACGAGTCAAACTACGTCTGACTATGAGTCAGATTGCGACTGACTACGAGTCAGATTGCGTGTGACGTTAGAAAGTCTACTTCCGGTCGGATTTTGACCTTGAAACTTGGCATGTAGGTACAATATCTTACCAGGAATGCCATGGCCCAAATTTAATACTGATTATGTCATGATGACGTCACGGGAGTATTTTAGAAAGTCTACTTCACATTGGAGTTTGACTAGGAAACTTGGCAGATGGATACAAAATCTTGCCAAGATTTGAATGGCATGGCCCAAATTTGGTCCTGATGACGTCTTGATGATGTCACAACCTTATATAGAATTCCTATTTTCTGTTGGAGTTTCATTTTAAAACTTGTCAGATAGGTACAAGATTGCAATAAAATGCTGAACCTCGTATCCAAGCAGAAAATATCCAACAATTAACGTTAAGTAAACTTCCTTGAAATAAACCAGATAAATGAGCCACAGGTATTTTAAAACGGAGTTATTAAGTGGAACGTGTAAGACGGAGTTATTAAGTGGAACGTGTAGAACGGGGTTATTAAGTGGAACGTGTAGAACGGAGTTGTTAAGTGGAACGTGTAGAACGGAGTTATTAGGTGGAACGTGTAAAACGGAGTCATTAAGTGGAATGTGTAAAACGGAGTCATTAAGTGGAATGTGTAAAACGGAGTCATTAAGTGGAACGTGTAAGATGGAGTTATAAGGTGGAACGTGTAAAACGGAGTTATTAGGTGGAACGTGTAAAACGGAGTTATTAAGTGGAACGTGTAAAACGGAGTTATTAAGTGGAACGTGTAAAACGGAGTCATTAAGTGGAACGTGTAAAACGGAGTTAGTAAGTGGAACGTGTAGAGGTAGAGAACTTTAAATACGTAAGACCTTGCAAATTATTTTCATTATCTTGTCAAAACGCAACGACGTCTAAGGAATGTCATTCTGACGCTGTGACGTTAAAATGACGTCTTTATGTCGTTCATTGGACGCTGAATGTCAAATTGGTAGAAAGAACGCAAAACAGTAAGTGGAATAGAGGTATAGAACTTGAAATAAGAGTAAGAAACACCAGAGATATCATCAAAACATCGTATATTTTTGATTAAAAAAAAAAATATTCGAAAAAATATTCAAAAAAAAATAATATTAGAGGAAAAAAAAATATTCAAAAAAATAAATATCGGTAACGCGACTTTAATTTTATTCTGGTCGGTGGTCGGTTGCTGGTCGGTGGTCGGTGGTTTTAGAATACGCTATAAATAACCACGTGTCACAGGAAAAATATTGTTGTATCAATCACTATGGCTGTATAAAAGATTTTCTTACCGAAGGATTCTCACGAAAGTGAATTAAATAGCATACTAAAAGTAAATTTAATACGCATGCGCGAACTCCAAATACATCTAAAACATGCTTTTAGGTTGTTCCACAAAGGATCATGGATATTCTCGTTTGGAAAAAAATCAAATCATTTTCATATGCATGCGCAAACACACAAAATATGTCTAAACTATATTTTTAGGTTAGAATTTTGATAATACAAAAAGTTGCAAAACTAACTTGAATTAAAGACCGTCTCAAAAATAAAATCTACTGAGGAGAGTACTGAGTCAATGATCTTACAATGAATTGGTTTCTTCGTACTGAAGAAACCAATCTATCGCAAGCTCATTGACCTAACACACTTCTGAAAAGTTAGTTTTGGAGCAAAATTTTAATATGATCCCTTACAAGAACTTATTTTCAAGTAATACGTTATTAAGCAGTGTCCTTTCCTGTTGTTGAATGGGGACCTTTTACATGGTACACGACAGTCACCCCAAGTTCATTATTTCTACGATTTTGTTTCCTGATAAGCTTTAGTTTTTTGTTCTATTATTTTTTGTTTGTATAACGGATGTTCAGTAATGATATAAGAACGTGGTATGAGCTATTTAAGCGATCACGTTTTACTTACTCGTTTGTTTTGCTTCCATAAACTGAACTGAACTCGTAGTCAGTCGTAGTCTGACTTATAAACACTCGCAGTTTGACTCGTCTGTCTTATTATCTGATCGCTGGGAAGAAGTATTTCTTTGAAAATTTTGACTTTTAATTCACCCAATTGCACCATCTCCACTAGTCCCAATATTCCTCCCTCTGCAAGTATATCATTGTTATGCGTTTGTATTTCCATTTAAGATCACACTTTCCAGTATGGGAAAAACATCTCTCCAATTCTTTACACTATAGTTATAAAGCCATTTATAGATAAAACCTCTCGTATAACCTCTTGTCCAATAAAAATCCATTATCCAATAAAAATCCATTTGTTTTAAAAACATTAAATCCCAATCTGCTAGTTGACTCATTTCTTTTGGATATGACTAGCTTAGATTATGATCTTAATAACTTTTGAAAATGTTTCAATGACGTAATCTTCAGTTCATAGTTTTCGGGTTCATAGTTTTTTTAATTCTGCATTTTTGCTTCCGTATGTTTTTCTTCTGGATTTGTTTCTAGAACATTAATATTTCTAACTTTGTCTATATTTAGATGCTGCTATTCCTCCTGAGTATACAATTCCACGATATCGTCATCTCAGTGAGTCAACTATCGAACGTTTGATCACTGAACCTTCTAGTCAAGGTGCAGATGCTTCTTGGAAACATGCTAAACAAGTTTATAGATGCCCATTATGTGCAAAGATCTTTCCTTTTAAGAGCAAGTTACAACGTCATGTATTAGTGCATACTGGCATCAAACCTTACAAGTAAGTCAGTTTAACAAACGTCTTATCACATGAGGCGACATATGCTGCTAGTGATTTTGTTAAGTGAACATCACTGACGACTAGCCTGTTCTCCTTGACTAAAGCTACGTTTACACGCTACAATTAATCCGGCCGATTATCTCGAAAATTGGTAAGAAAAATTTGTAGAAAGAGTACATTTTTTCCGAGTCGTAGACGATAGATATTTCAAGATGGTAGCAAAAATCGTCACGATTAATCGTAACGTGTAAACGTAGCTTTACTCTTCAGCTAGCTTGAACGCAGTGTACAGGCTACTGATGACCTGTTCAAGCAACATATCAGTAGATAACAAACAGTCTTACTTATTTAAACTATATTTCGTATTTGTAATTTCGTTTTAACAAGCCTGCATATGATTGCCGAACATCACCTGCGGGAGTGTTTTGTGAGTACAGTTTTAAAGCTGAAAACTATACTCAAAAACACTCGTCTGGCTTGTTTTAACTTTTCTTACGATAATTTCTTGGTATAGTTCTCTACTCAATGAGGTTGAAATTAACTGCCTTGCGTCAATGGCAACAAGACGTATGGACGTCCAAATAACGTCTTTTCGCCGTTAGACATCTTTGGGTACCCACCACTTGGTTGAAAGTATCTCCAACTGGTATAAGTGTCTCTTCATATAGGGATACTCCTCCAGAGGTGGTGTTTTGTTCAGACTTAATTTCGTAACAATTTTTTTTTTAGATGTACTGTGTGTGGACGGGGATTTACTCAACAAATCGATTTGCAACGTCATCTCACTAGACACACTGGTGAAAAGCCTTTTAAATGTCATCTTTGCAAGGCCCAGTTTATACGTGCCGATAATTTACGAAAACATTGTAAAGATGCCCATTTTGTTAACATCGAGGAACCAATTCGTAAAAGACGACGAAAAACTACCGGCAGCGATACTGTGTTGCCTCCCCTTGAAGTAGCTATTGCTCTAGCTTTGTCAGAAACTGAAAGAAATGGTGGAAGAGTTTTAGGAAGATCTGTCACCCGATCAAACACGAAAACCACTACTACTAAGCCTAGGTAAGTAGGTACATTCTTATTTGTTTTTGTTTTTTTGGTTAGTGAACTAGTGCTCGATTTAAAAACAAATAATCACTGTGGAGGGGTGTTTTTGCGCATTGATTCATGCTAGAAAGCCTGAAGCAATGCTTAAAAATCCCTCCTCCACAGTGAGTATTTGCTCTTATAATGAACACTGTGACGTACAATACAAAGGTTAGATCAATTTGTCAATGTGATAATATCTAGCTCTTGACAGTCGGCACTCGCAGGGGTTAAAACAACTGCCGGTCATCACTGTGGCTGGAAATATTCTGATAAATCTCTCCTCCACAGTGACGGCCGGCAGTTGTTTTAACCCTGCACGCAGCATCAAACCAATGTCTTAGAAACGTCGTTCTGTCGTCTAGGTGTCAAGCGAAGAAACCAATCAATTGCAAGATCATGGGCCGATTACTCTCCTCCCCATGTAGTATTTGCACTTGTTTACATATCTGGCTTATTTTTAGGCAAGAACCACGAAGATCTGAAGACGTGAATCCAGTGAGCTATCCAGCTAGACCAGATGTGCCACCGTACCATGGGTATCCACCCCAGATGGTTCCAAGACCAGACGTTCGCTATCCATTTCCACATGGGATGGAAGGTGCTGCAGCACATCCTATACAGAGAAGACAAAGTCCACCGCATCATTTACAACGAAGAGCAGGATCACCTGATCGTAGTCCAAACAGAGAACCTCGTTTATATCCTCCAAACGATTCGCGATTCTATCAAAACCCACCACCGTCAGGCGCAAGTTATTATTCTCGCCCTGGTTATGAGAGAGAACCAAATGAGATGTATTATCAAGAAAGAACAGCGAGACAAGGTGATGGGCGTATGCCACCCGAACATAGATTTACAGATCCAAGATCTGATCCAAGGTATCAAGTGGATTATAGATCAATGGTGATGGATCCAAGAAATCCCAGTTACAGACGGCCAAGTGAACCGCGCCGTTTACCAAGCGAATATGACTATGCCAACAAGCACCCATCATCTCTTCCAAGGAGAGCAGAAGAAGTAGAAGATGTTGCGGATAGACGCGCAACTGCCGAGGCTGATTACATTGGTAAATATGGTGCACCACCTGCTGATACTGAAGTGGTAATGCCTCGTTCTGAGAATGCAAGTGAAGACGTCACTTACAGACGTGATGATCCTAACACACCATCTGGTTATCTACAGCGGTACTCTTCTCAACCATCCAACGTGCAACTAGCTGGTCGTTATATGATGCCTTCTGATAAGGACACTCAACGGTCTTTCTTTCTTGAAAAGCCAAGTCTCGTTTTTAGCGATTATAGGCGACAACAGTTACCAAAATCTCCTGAAAATGCTCTCGTTCAACAAGAACAAAGGGAACGCGGTGAATACCGAAGCAATGAACATTACGATGCTTATGATGGGAATAGCATGGTTAAAAAGAACATTGTATCGGCGGATCCCGGAGAATATGTTTCTATGGCCACTAATAGAAATAATGAATTAGAAGAACCCCGGGTATCTTCGCCAAATCAACATCCTGGATCATCTGAACAAAAAACTGCATATTTTAAACCCGACGAACAGCAGAATCTGTATGTTGATGAACAGGAGATTCCCATAGTTACCCCAAGTGATGACCCTACGTTGGTTTCGAAAAGTACTTAAAAAGTTTCTCGTGGATGATGGTGCGACAGAGGTTTAAATAATCGTAAATAATATCCGCGAGGGAGAGTGTTAAGTGAACGACCTTGAAATTGATAGGCTTATTTTAAGGAGAAGCTAATCATTGTCAAGATCATTGACGTTCTTTCTCGTAGATTCTATGCTGTCGTGTCATATAATAATGTATCTTCTTTCTTTTTTTATATAGTCGTAGTATAATGGATGAATATTTAGTCTGTGTATTTTGTGCTAGTACGTGTGTAGCTTGTAATAGTTTAAAGCCTTAATAACATTTGTGGAGGAGAGTATTGTGAAATCCAATTACAAGTTTGTTCGCGTAACCTCTCCATCATAGATGCTATATATGTTAGTTTAATATTTTTATTCTTATTTTATTATTATCATTTTACCAGTCCAGTCAACACTGGCAGTGCTCGAAGTAACAACAGAATAAGCACTGTGGAGAAATGATTTTTGAAGAAAGCTTCAGGCTATAAGGTCTAAGACCATGCTCGAAAATCACTCCTCCACACTGATTATTTGTTCATATTTCGACCACTGATTGGGGTTCCTGATTAACTCTTTACTGACAACTTGCTGATGTTCAAAAAATTAATAATCAATCGTTACCCCCTAAAAATATTAAAAATAACGAACAAATGACTGTTAAAATATTGTATATACGGGTTTTCGTCAGAGAAGCTTAATGTTATTTGGTTATATACATATACGCTTCACTGCTTTGTGATACTGCCTTTTGTATAGCCTGTAGTTACAGTACTGTTTCATTAACTTTATCTAGACTATTGTGTTGTTGTAAAGGTTTGATTTCAAGCTCGTTGACATACAACCATTCTCTGCGGTTTCATTCTTGGTGAATTTCGTCTTTAAAATACAAGGTTGATCCCAATTTCAACATTGTTCTAGCGTCCTTACTGCGGACTTTGAACAAGTTTTTGCTCACTGAGTTAAGGTTTAAATCGATTGATTTCTATGTATAATTCATTGTTAGATGAATCGATACACTTACCCGCGAATATTGTATATATATCACTGTGGAGGGGTGATTGTTGTGTATTGCTTCAGGCTACAAATCTCTCCTCCACAGCGATTATTTACTCTTGTTTCGATCACTTCGCGATACATCACTGGTTATTGTTGGGTTTTATTATAAAGGGTCAAACTTAATATTTGCAGAGAAGTACTGAGTCAGCGATCTTGTATTTGATTGGCTATTTTATAAGAAGGATCCAATCAAATTACGTGACCATTGACTCAACCTAACATCCTTTTGAATATTTTCATGATTATTTATACAGTTTTTATATACAAATAAACACTCGATCCCAAATAATTTCCTCGAATCTAATACGCTCGAATTGCGAGGGATGATAATACAACAACATACGAGTGTTTATTTGAAGTATAAAGCAGGGGTCGGAAATAGTCCAAATAATACCTGTGGGAAGGAGTGTTGTCAATCTCAATTGCAAGATCATTGGTATGACACTCTCCTTGGCAGATATTATTTGTGCTTCCACCACTGGTAGGTAAGATAAAAGAGAAAGAATTTTTAAGTTCTCCATTGTTTGATACTCTCCTTCGCAGGTATCTTCGCGAGGAGTGCTAGGTATTATTACTTGAGTCAATTTTGGTATATATATTATAACTCAAGTTTTGATTATTATTATTATTATTTTATTTTTTTCAAACTGTACAAAAGTGAATATTTTAATGGTTCTGTTTCAAGTTGCGTTGTAATAAGTCCGTTCAAACCTACCTGCCAATCAACGACATCCAACTGTTTTTATACACAGCTGTATCTTTTTATTCCTAACTGAAAAATTAATTTGTCATAGCTATGTTGTTACTTCGTCTGTTGTTGAAATCAACATCTGCGAAGAAGAGAGTCAAACTTTAGGTTGATTTTCACTAGGAGAAAAATTCACTGCAAATTTTGAAAGAAGATATTCCATTGGTAGAAATGTGAATGGAATGTCTTCTTTTATATTACTCTGCAGTATCAAATAAGCCGGAAGGGGAACGTTTATTAATGAAAATTGTTTGCTCAATCTGATCTAGGTTTGAATGGACGCGGGAACATTTTGTACATCAGCGATGGAAATTAACCTCTGTCGTAGATGCACATTGGACAGCTTTCTAATCTATATAACTTTTAGAGAATCGATTAATGCATATTTTTTAACAGTTATAAGTATTTGTATTTATCAGGGATTAACAAGTACACTATGGTCACACGTTGAATTATGTTCTCGTACGTTTGACCATGGTCTTCTCTGCGGGTATTTTTTTCACAAATTCTTGCTCATCCACTTAATCGCTTATATGATTTAAAATAAAAGTGATTAATAATAGTGAAGGAGAGCATTACATCAACGAATTGCTTCTTATTCATCAAGTACTGTTGAGCCATAGCGTCTTTACCGTGGACTTTGAACAAGTCACTGGAAGTATGCAAGCTAGTTCCACACTTCTTCACATATTATTACTTTATTATTATTTTAAATTTGCGCCTACTCCCACTGTGCTAAAACTTGCCCAAAGTCAGCAGTAAGGACGCTAGAACAACATCAAACGACATTGTTTTGGCGTCTTTACTACGGACTTTGAGCAAGTTTTTGCCCATTGGGTTCTCTCATAAGTACAACTTTAACATTGACAAATACACGCTAGATTAACTTCCATTCGATGGGTATATATGAAATTAGATTCGCAATACAAACATACTGTATTCCCTCGAATAAGCGCCCACATTAAAAGGCAATGCTTATTCGAGGGCGACGTTTATTCCAAACATATACCAGAACACATATGCAACTAAAACACGTTTTGAACATTGAGTTAAGTAGCGAGAAAGAAAAGTACTCACACTTTAAATTTTTACATTATTGTAAAAAGAATCCTGTAATAAAAGCGTTCTATTTACCTCCTCGTTCGCAAGCACATTTATGTTTTCTTTCTCGGGGTGTGGCGCTTAAAAGAGCGTCGCATCTATGTAATACTGTTAACTCACCTTATACGTTTTTACATTAACTCATCACCCCCACTCATATATCCTCTATAAATACTTAAATAGTCTCTGTGAAGTAAAGTGTTATATCATCGGACAATTGATTGGTTTCTTTGTATTGAAGAAACCAATCAATAGCAAGATCCTTGACTAAGCACTCTTCTCCACGATGTGACATTATTTCTAAATCTGGATCTTGCTATCTGACATGAATCTTTTTGTGTTTGTAAAGTTTTTACTTTTTAAATCTATTTTGTTGGTTCCACCGGGTTTCTTTTACTTTCTTTGTCCAGTTGGCAAAAACTTGTTCAAAGTTTGCAGTAAAGATACTAAAACAACGTTCAAAAGCTTGTTCAAGCGTGTTTACTGCGAACTTTGAGCAAGTCTTTGCCCACTGGGTAGTTTATACACGACGAGTTGTAAGTTATTTATATCCATGGCTACAATTTTTATTATTTGAGTTAAAACTCGAAAGTATTTGAAAAACATAACAAGGTTAGACGTTTCCTTGTTAATGTGGAAAATGTAATGTTAGCAACCTCTTTCCCAGGACTACTGTCTCACGAGATGAGGTCCTGGTAACAAGGTTGCTATAATATATATCTTATGCCTTAATTTTTTTTGAACAGGATTGAATTGGAAATTTTTTAAACGAATAACTGCATGTACTATCCTACTATAAACCTAGTTCCCAGGACTTCTTACTCTCGAGCTGTTGCATATGTATATTCGCAGAGAAAAGAAGGTTGGTAACGGGGTTGAAAAACCTTACAAAATCTGTATAAAATTTACATACTACGCCCTAGTTTAGCCTTAGTTTTTATATTAGTTACTTAGGTTCACTTCCACCCTACCATTCCCACCCTACCATTCCAACATAGTGCAGAACTGAAGATGAAAACTTACCTTATAGCAACCAGTGGGGAAGATTATTCGAAGTTCGCAGTAAGATGTTGTTCTAGCGTTTTTATCACTGGCTTTGAATAATTTTTGTCCACTAGGCGGAAATTAAGATAAATTTTAATGACATATTTTACCACCCGTCTGATTTCAAATACTGAGCAGTTACATCTTCTAAAATATATTTTGGTCAGACTTCCAGGAAGCATCTTTCCTATGAGCTGTCGGTGGTCAAACGATGCAAAAACAACGTTCAACGTATTTGCTATTCTTTGTTTTGACAGTTTGACCATGATGTACTCCAAGCTTTAAAATAAATGTTAGATATTCCTATGGGGGAGTGTTTTTTAGTTTGGTTTTTAGCTTCGAAGCTGAAAACTACTCAAACACACTCCCCCACATGTGATGTCCGGCAGTTATTCCAAGTCTAGTACTCATTAATATTTCCAGGTGGTTCTCCTTCCCATGTATCTTTTATTACATACCAAGCTCGTTCCTAGGGCTGTTAGATTTCATGAAAAAAGCTCTAGTGACGAGATTGGTTGGTCACCTCGTGCACTTTAGAATATCAGGTTTTTACGATTTGTACGTTGCAAGTCTGAATGTAACTACCAGATATCACATGTGGAGGAGTGTTCTTAGTAGACTTTTTAGCTATGTAGTTAAAAACTACTCACAAAACACTCTTCCACAGGTGATGTCCGGCAGTTATATATATAAGCTTGCGTTAGATGAGATGTAGCGCTTATATATGACGCTTTATTGAGTTTCATAACCAACCGTGTTCAGAAGGCTTTCTATCTCCTTGAATCATATCACCAGCGAGCGTGTTTGATTTGATGAAGTATGAAAGTCTGAAGGCCACGTTGCATCATCAGGATTTTGAGAGGTTTAAATAGTATCTGCGGAGAAGACTACCGAAGGTTTTTGAAAGTAAATTTCAAGAACGTTCTCCTTTGTAGGTGCAATTTACGCTGATTTAAAGCTCTAATGTTGTTTCATACAATATACTTATCTAATATTTATACCAAAGAATTTATGTGATGTTATTTTTGCGACAATACAATAAGATTTTAAAACAATCTTCAAATAGCCTGCTAACTGAAATAAGAATAAATAATCACTGTGGAGGAGTGATTTTTAGCATAGCTTCAGATCCTAGAGCCTGAAGCTATGTATGCTCAAAAATACCTCCTTTACAGTGATTATTTATTCTAATTTCAACCATTGTTACGTGCACGCCACAGCTACATTGTTTCATACATGAGCTGAATAAGCCTTTCAAGCATATTTAAGTTATAATAATGTATTGCTGTTTTTGCGATCTGATTCAAGTAAAGCATGCTGAGGTTTCTAAAACTATTGTAAACTGCAGTTAAGCATGCGCTCTCAAGCCAGGACCCCCTCCACCTCCTCCCATTTTACGGAAAAATGGCTGAGAAAGGCTAAAGATAATTATGTACTCTCCCGTGTGTAATTAAAAGGGGATGGGTTAGGGAAATATTATGGGGTTCTTTTTAAAAAAAATTAGCTGGGTAAAAGGTGTTTGTCTTCCATAGTTATGCACAAATAACATTTTTCTATGAGAAAGAGCGATTTGTCTTAAACATCCCAAAACTAAAATTTACCCGATAAATCATACAGTAGAAATGTTACAAATAAGTACGGCAGCTATTTAGGTACAATATTTAATGCTTGGTCCATGGGAACAAACAATAGGATAAGTTTTTATGATTGGTCCATGGGAACAAACAAATAGGATAAGTTTTTATGATTGGTCCATGGGAACAAACAATAGGATAAGTTTTGATGATTGGTCCATGGAAAGAAACAATAGGAAATGTTTTTATGATTGGTCCATGGGAACAAACAATAGGATAAGTTTTTATGATTGGTTTAATGGAACAAACAATAGGATAAGTTTTTATGATAAGTTTTGATGGTTGGCTCAATGGAACAAACGATAGGATACTTTAAGATCAGAAACTTTTGCAGTTTTCGCGGATTTGGCCTATTTTTGCGAAAGTTTCTTCCACGAAATTTAAATGTTTTCGAAAGTTTATGTACGCGAAATTTACTTGAGAAGCCCGACCGCGAAAATTTATGTAATTTTTTTATCTCAAAAATCGTTATCTTTCGTCACTGTGACACTATTTTGTCTACCACTAATGTATTCCTTTAAGAGTGCTTGTTTTGCTAAATATTAGACATTTTACCTAGATCCCAAGAAAGTTTAATCTTTTGTAAAAAATTAAGTACAGTGCAAAGACAAGAAACCAACCTCGTTCCCAGGGCTTCTTCTCTCTTGACGTTTATCGCTATGAGAAGAGGAGGTTGACAAGAAACCAGTTACCCTATTTCGCGGGAGTTGCCAAAATTGTTTAGATGAGTAACACAATATTGAAGACAGAAAGAGAGAATATAACTTGCTTTAAATCATTGACTAATATACTTACTTCTGAACCCTATTTTCTGTTTCCTATTTTTTCTTAAGCATTATTATAAGACACTACAAAAGTTTGCGGGCAAACTTTTTCTTTTCACATCAATACGACTAATAATTTTCTTTTTCCATTCGCACAAAAACTGACATTAACGATTTTAAATTTAAATTGTGCGTTATACAAAGTTTGATTTGAAATTTAGCAAGACTTCACAAGATAATCTATTGGCAAATCACAAAAATTACAAAAGTACTTGCTTTTACCATGAAAAAAATTTCAAGAAATTTCGCATCCGCGAAAGTTTATGTTCGCGAAATTAGTGGCAGTGCCTCTTTTTCTTCAGTACCCCTTTTGACTTTTTAATGGAAAGAAGTTCTTGAATAAGTCCTAGCTAAATAATGAGTTTTTATGTATTTTTTTCGATAGAAACAAACTATTGGTAATATAAGTTTTTTATGTCTTTTGGATAACAAAATAACGTTATCAACATGCTACATATATACATCAATTTCTACGTCATTTGTAAAAAAAACTAATATCAACCCTGAAAACAACTGACGGGAGAGTACTAAAACACTCCACCACAGGTAAAAGTTATTTTCAGGATTAAAAGTGCAGATATGACCAAACAACGAAGAAACACTGTCAAACCTCCTCTGTATCGAATTGTTGACCAGTACGTTGTGCTCATTGAGTTGACTATAACAGTTCTACCAGGCGATAAATTCGCTGCAAAAGCCAAAAGAAGCCATTCTATTGGTAGCAATTGACGTTACATGCTAATTTTTAACCTAGAGAAAAGTTATCTTTAGCTTAAGATCATAATATGACCTTTAAAGTGCTCTTTATGTGTCATATAGTGGTGGATCATAACACGAGTACTCTCACACAAGTAAATGACGACGCAGAGACTGAAATAAGTATAAATAACATCCATGTATCATGAATTGCAAAATTACTCCAAGTGGTTGTTTTGTTCCAAGTCCGCAGTAAAGACGCTAGAACAACGTTGAAAATGTTCTAGTGTCTTTACTGTGGACTTTGAACAAGTTTTTTCCCACTCGACAGGTGCAACAGTGGTCTGTGGAGGTGACTGCTAGCATAGATTCAGGTAACAAAGCCTGATATTATGTTCAAAAATCACCTCCACAGTGATTATTTTGCTTTTGACCACTGGATGCAATACCCTTCTTCAAGAAACGGTGTTTGAAATAAGAGCAAATAATCACTATGGAGGAGAGATTTTTTAGCATTGCTTTAGGCTATAAAGCCTTGAGCAATGCTCAAAAATCTCTCCTCCACAGTGATTATCTGTTCCTATTTCAACCACTACATGAAGACAATAAATTCGCTATAGTTCTTACTATAACGAACAAATAAATTGTAAAATTTATCATAAAATAAACAGAAAATTATAAGTAAAAAAAATACCTCCAAGAATTTAAAACTAAAAAGCATTCACCATTAACAACATTGTACAGTGGGAAAACATGTTCAAAGTCCGCAGTAAAGACGCTAGAACAACGTTAAAAACGTCTTTACTGTGTAGACTTTGAACAGGTCCACTGGATATCTATCTATACTTGCAGTCTTATATAGACCTCTTACCCAATTTCTTGTGGCTCCATCATGTCTTTCTATATATAGGTGACAGGTCTCTACTCTAGTGGTCAACTTTAAGAAAATTGGCTGACCAAGGACTGAAATTCATAGTAGCTGTAGTTCGAAATTGATTTTAAATATTGATCCAAGATCAGCATTTGTACATGAGAAGAACAGCAGTGGCTCGTTGGAGGAAACAACCAATCAATTTAAAGATTGTTGACTAAACAGTATTCCAAACTCTGAGGGCTGAAGAGAATATTTCGACAAAAATATTCTAAACCATCTAGTAAACTTTAAAATAAAACTGTACTCAAAGACGCTCCTCCACCTGTCCACAGGTGACGTCCTACCGTTACTTTGAGACTTGACAGAGTGAAACAAAATAACATCTAAGTCAATGGCTATTTCTAGAATATGTGTAAACAATGAAATCAGTCAATAAGGGACCCTCTCAAATTTTTGTACATCACTGTGGAGGGGATTTTTCAGAATATATTCAGCCAAGTTGGTTGAAAATATTCAAAAATAACCCTCCTCCACAGTGATGAACGGCAGATATTTTAAAAACCACTCTGTGGTCAGTTTTTTTTCAACAAAAATTAAATTGCAGTAGTCGAAATAAGAGTAAATAATCACTTAAAAGTCACTCCTTTACAGTGATTATTTACTCTTACTTCCAACCAATGTATTAAAAATTCAATGATATAAAAGGCTTTTTCTTTTACTTATTTGACTTTTTAACATTAAAGTTAAAAAAGAAACTGAGCATTACTCATCAAAAAAGAGTCTTGCGCATAAAATTTTAGGTGTTTATCCTATTGACAGATTTCTATGTCAAACAAGCTTCACGTGTGTGTGTATATATCAAACAACCTGCTCAATAATAGGCACTTCATCAGCGCTATTTATAATATCTCCACAAACAGATTCAACTGAACTTGGCTCTGTCGTTTCGTAATCTTCAATATCACGTGCGATGTCTTGATCATCCAAGCCATTTATCATACCATTTACTGTTACCTCTTCACCTTCGCTGTTCTCACCTACCTCTAGTCTGCGTCGAAATGTTATTGCCCTTTTATAAGCTTCCTGAACATTCTTACGCATAGAAGGTTTCTTTGACTCGATCAGTTTCAATTCGTCTAATCTGGAGTCGACACCTAGGGGTTCGATTTTGTCACGTGGTAACCATTGCCTAAATATCACACAATGAAAATAATATGAACATTACATTATACATAGGGGGGAGGGGGGCACAAAACTGCCCTCCCAGTTGAACTTTTTACTATATTTCATGCAAAAGGTGTGCTCTCAGTGCTCACCTCCAGAGAGGTGTATAGCATATTTACGAGGTATGAGGTATTTATGCATAATTGACATAATTCTAAGGGAGGGTACTTTATCTACTTATCTAAGGGAGTGTGCTTATTTAAGGGATGTTGCTTATCTTAGGGAGGGTGCTTACCTAAAGGAGGGTGCTTATCTAAGTGAGGGTGCTTATCTTAGGGAGGGTGCTTATCTAAGGGAGAGTGCTTATTATCTAAGGGACGGTGCTTATCTTAGGGAGGGTGCTTATCTAAGGGAGGGTGCTTATCTTAGGGAGGGTGCTTATCTTACGGAAGGTGCTTATCTAAGAGAGGGTGCCTATTCAAGGGAGGGTGCTTATCTAAAGGAGGGTGCTTATTCAAGGAAATACGGTATGCGATTACCAAATATAAAGGGAGTAGGAGTTCTTGGACAACTTAATCAATTTTACTATGATCTATAGTAATAGCTACTTTCTATTTTTCCCAAAAACGGCTACTATAGAAATGATTCCGTCATTATAAAACCGATGACATTTGCAAAAAAAAAGTTGTTTGTACAATTGTTTATACCAGAATGGTTTTATACACTACCAAGTTTGGTAGCAAAAGGATTTGTGGTTCTCAAAATATGAAGGGGGACCCCCTATCCGGCCCAGTCAAAAATATCATTTAAAAGCCTAGTCTAGTCTAGACAGGTACTTGGTTTGCTTCTACACAAGAATGTATGCATACCAGGTTCGTCTAGCATCATAAAATAGTATGAAATATCTTTCAGAATATCATTTAAAAGCCTAGTCTAGATAGGTACTTGGTTTGCTTCTACACAAGAATGTATGCATACCAGGTTCGTCTAGCATCAAAGAATAGTATGAAATATCTATCAGAATATCATTTAAAAGCCTAGTCTAGATGGGTACTTGGTTTTCTTCTACACGAGAATGTATGCATACCAGGTTCGTCTAGCATCAAAGAATAGTATGAGATATCTTTGAGAATTTTCATTCATCTGTAACACCTCAATGGGGGGACTAGGTATGGGAACCCCGTTCGATTGATAACCACTCCGAGGCATCTCTGGATCTAATGTCTAAAATGGAAATAATTTGAAGTTAATCTCTCAAATTCCAGCTCCCCTAAAGATAAAAATAATTTATAATTGATCCTCTCTTTCCATACACAATGATGAAACAACAAGCCCGAATATATACCTGCCAGACACCACCTGTGGAGCAATGTTTTCGAGTATAAATTCAGCTTTAAAAGCCGAAAACTTACTCAAAACACCCACCTTCGCAGGTGATGTCAGGCAGTTACATATTGACTTCTTCGCAGAGATTGCCTATGTATGTTTGTTTGACCCTCAAGCTTTATGGTTGTTTGTGAAACTTATCCACAATAAACCATAATCTATCCAAAAACATTGAAAATTACAAATACTATTAATTTATGTCAGCACTTGCAATAAGAATATGTATAAGAATAAGTAATGCATCGATTAAACGTCCAGGTGCTTATTTATTTTCAATCCTCAAGGGGAAAAGACGCTTATTCGAGGGGGTGTTTATTCGAGGGGGCGCTTAGTTAATCGACAAAACTCAATGTATTTAAAAAAAATTGGAAAAATAGAATAAACACCACAATGATATGCTTGTGTTATTCTATTTCCTCTTTTCGTACTCAACATCTTCATTATCTGAATTCTGATCTAACAATCTAACAGCAAAAAACTATATCTGGATTTTCGTTTTCACTAAAAAATCTTTCGAAAAAGGTCGAATTCGAATAAGCACCAGGCCCTTGTTTAATTTTCGAATTTCTAGAGGAGGGCTATTATTCGAGGGAGCGCTTATTGAACTTTTTGCGAAAAGAGGGCTATTATTCGAGGGGGGTGTTTATTTGATAAGCGTTTAATCGATGTATTACGGTAATCACTGTGGAGGAGGGATTGCCCTCATCCACAGCAATTTACTTCACTCTTATTTAAGCAGCGCTACATACCAGTGCAGGATATGATGGATAACCTCTGCATTTTGCCCATACTAATGTCAAGACATTCAACACTTCTGGATGGTTTTTAGGGTCAAAGAGGTGAGTTTCTTCAGTGTTTACCATATATATACCATATTGAATATCTGCCAAACCTTCGAGATCACCAAACTCTTGTTTTAACGATAACTTTGTACTCTTTTGTCGTCCGCGTTTACTAATTTTACGTCTATGGACAAAACTCGATTCATTATCTGAATTGGCTGAACTACTAGTATACGTGCGTTTCCTTGGAAATGGATTAAGTTCTGTATTAAATGATACTTCTTCCTCATCCAGAAAACAATCGTCTTGGTCATCATCATGTACTACTCCGTTATGGTTTGAAAACCCATTCATAGATGAAGTATGATCTTTCAAACGTATTGGGTCTTGTCCATTTGCACTTGATAGCCTTCGTGTACGGGTTAATGGCACACCTTGGACATTTGGATCTTCATTTTCACTAGAGGGTGAATCACGTAAATTCCTTTTAATGTCACCATTCATCTTTGCATTACCACTGCTATCTAAACGTAGTCGTAACTTTAATGGTGGGCTTTTCATGTCATCTTCACTTGTGGTGGAGCTATATAATACTAACGGACTAGGTTTAATAGGTTGGTATTGTTTTTTCTTGAACAAGATACCACTCCGTCTGCTTCTACCAGGTGAAGGATTACGTTCAACTTTTCCGGGTTCAATAAATACAGGTGATAAACGATCTTGTTGTTCACCTTCAGGTGGAGTTGTTACTAAAGAAGTGTTAGTGTTATCTAGCGGCAAATCTGTGGGTACCTCATCATAGTTTGCTTCAATCTTTACTTCTCCATTGTATTCTGTATCACTGTTCATGTTTGTTAAACATTTTTGACGCTTTCTACCTCGTCTCTTTTTTATGCGAATTTTGGTACCATCACTGTTCAATGGGGATATTAAATCTGTAAAGAAATTAAGCGACTAATGGTAAATAAAAGCTTTTCTAGTAGGGTATCAAAATATCCTTTTTTCTCTGTTAAAAGATTGGCATTAATATTTTTAATTCTTATTTCAAGATTATGTTGTAACAGTGTTTAAAATAAGAGTAAATATAGCATTCTTTCAGGCTTTCAGTCTGAAGTATTACTCATCCATAGTGATTATTTGCAAATCACACAATAAAATATAACAAATCAAATAATTCATGGTCACTATCTCAATTAGTTTGCACTTAAACAATTGTTTGGTTTCCTCGACTTTATTTTGAACTATATGCAGCCGAATATTTCAAAATTTCTCTATTTCAAACATTATTGCTGATGGTCGAAATTCGAAATAGTAGAAGTTTTGGTAAGCCTGTCATTGTCAGAATCAGTCCTCGAATTTCACTATGGTAATTACCTGTGGAGGAGTGCATTTGAACATAATTTTCAGCCAGTCGGCTGACAATTATGTTCAAATACACAATTCCACAGGTGATCGCCGTAGTGAATTTCGAGGACTACAGAATTAAAATATAAATATCTTTTAACGAACAGTGGTCAACAAACACTGACATACCTCCACTTGTTGTTGCGGGGTCAGTCTCTGAACTGATGGGTATATCCTAGAAGTTTAAAAACAGGGTTATAGTTCTCAAAATAAGAACACAGTGACGAAGAGTGATTTCTGATAAAAACAATGCTCCTCCACAGTGATTATTTGCTTTTATTGTGAACACTATAATAATAAATAAAACATTTTGTTGTGAATTTTAAAAATTTGAACTAAGAGACTTTTAATTTCTATACTGTAATATTTCATTACAGTATAAACCAGTACAAGTATATCAAACAAATGCCCCACACCTCGAATAAACGGTACCCTTTTGCAACAAAATGCTTAATAAACGCCAACCTCTTTTAAATGTCCCCATCCCCACGAATGAATGCCTCCGAGAAGTGGTGAAAGATTGGACTAGATGTTTGATTTGTGCTTGGAAATATATAATCAAATACCACCCCCCCTTCCTCCACCTTAAAAATGAGGATAACCAGCAATCTTATTATAAAGATTTTTTAAAATTTTATTAGCCTACCATTTTCCTTTTATGTCTTTTTAGTTTGGCTATTTCTTTTCTAAGCATCTTTTGACGAGCTAATCTGGTTACTAAAATAACAAGAACAATGATTTTCTCAAGAACAAGCAGCTAATCCAGAATTCAGAGCGCAGGATCTGGAAAAACAAAAAGGTACCAATACAACCAAAATCTGTGGAGTGATGCACTAATTTAAAGATTTTCGCAAAAAAGAAAGACAGTTCCTTTAAATTTGAAAAGGGCAGTATCTGAATTTTGGACACTCTTTTGACACATCTTATGTAGTATAGATGGAATATCACAAAAAATTAAATGTAGAGGAATGATTTTTAGTATAGTTAGCCTTCGCAGCCTGAAGTATTGCGCAAGAATTATTCCTCTATTACATTGATTATTTGCTTTTATTCTGCCACTGGCTTTTGCAACAAAACAGACATGCACTAATTTGAAAAGCAACAACTCTTGTAGAAACAGGTCAGTGGACAAAAAATTGTTTAAAGTCAGCCGCAGTAAAGACAATAGGACAACATTATTCTAGCATCTTTACTGCAGACATTGAACAAGTTTTTGCCCACTTGGAGTAAAGAACTTCTCAGGTCGAAATGAAAATATATAACCACCGTGGATGAGGAATTTCAAATCCTAAATCTATGTAGAAACAAATCACTCCTTCGGCATGGTGATTGTCTTCTGTTCGAGCAGTAGTACTTACGTGCTGATTTGATAGTACTTGCAATGTCAAGCTTTTGCTCCAAATCCTCAATCTTTTCATCAACAGTCATAAAAGGATTTTCAACAAGTGTACAAACATCTGGCAGAAAGAAATGAATAATTATTATACATTATAAACCAACAATTTTGGCAGAATAAATTTTCAGATTTTTCTCCAAATATTAATCCGTCCAAATGTGGCACTGTCGGAAGATATTTCCCGCCAAAATGTTTTATTTAATATCTTGAAAATCATTCATGAAAAAGTACAGGTCTTCCCTTAAAGTCTCCTCATCTTTATCCTTATCCCTCCTTATATTATGCATTTGATAATCATTGCGAGGTGTAACAAGGTTTTAGGATTTTCTACACGCCTTACCAAGACAAAGATTTATTTTGAAATTATTTGCCTAAATTAATACCTAAATTAATAGTCCAAAATTTTTTACATGGTTTTCAAAATGTCTGAATTTTTTCCATTGAAAATCTCTAACAGTGTCCGAAATTAATTCATCAGAAATTATATTTCCGATATTTCTGGGTTATAAGTTACCATCTCCAAATTCGTTCCCAGGGAAAGAATGCTGAATCAACGATCTTGCAATTGATTGGTTTCTTTAATCATTGACTTACAATCTTCATGGCAGAATAATTTTTCTCAAATTTATTGATTTTGACTACTTTAAAGCTGCTAAAATATCTGCTTATTGAAACGGATTTTGGAGATGGCCTCTAATGTATTCGAAAATATTATTGAGAGGAGTACGTTCTATCGAACATCATTTTGGTTCTTTAAGAGATATTAAGAGGTGAGATTTTGAGTATAGTTTTTTAGTCAAAGCTCAAACATTTTACCTCTTGTGATTATTTGGTTTATTTCAAATACTGATTTATATATTGTGGAATTAACTGTTATTTATATACAATTATAATTGTGTTCTGTTCGTTGAAATGTTTTATGACAAGTACTGCTTATTGCACAGAGAAAAATATGGGTACAGGGCTCGAAATCGCTGTGGAGGAGAGATTTTTCAGAATATTTTCAGCCACTCCTCCAAAGTGATGACCGGCAGTTATTTCGAGCCATGTGGGTAACATTTTCTTTATTTTAAGCCTTTAAGAGAGTGAAATAAAAACATAAGAAACGGAAAACATATTTGGCATATCTTTTTATTTTTCTCATTTTCTTTTGCACTTCTTGGAAAAGGTAAAAAATAAATATCTTCTAGGAAATTTCTTGGAAAACAAAAATTAGTTTTGTATGGTATTAAAAGTAGCCCACCAAGTGAAAATTAAGCCATTAAAATTAAACAAAGCACACAAAATATGATTATTATACACACATTATACAATATTTGAATATTTGAATTCTTCAAGATGGCAAAGTTTCGGGTTAAATAAATAATTGAAACACCTTTATCAAGGTAAAATTGTGGCAAATTAGTACAGCAGGCCAACAATTTGAGTGGTATACTATGAATCGCACATCTACATTGTTGTGTGTGTGTGTGTGATGATATTGTACGTTGTCGTGGGTTTTTTTACTGACACCATGATTGAAATGAAATTAAAATGCTTTCCTAGTATCTACATATTAGGCTGTAATACATCTG
>JAULBZ010000170.1:0-38484 GCA_032360805.1 Neoturris breviconis
ACGTTAGAACAACGTTCACAGAACGTTGTTCTAACGTTATTTTGCTGACTTTGAACAGGTTTTTGCCGGCTGGGAATGACTGTTAAAATGATGCTCAACTACGGGTGGTCGTCATAAAAGAATTTAAATCTTTGAGAAAAACTTTCCAGTGTGCAAAAAATTTGTTCAAAGTCTGCTCTTTAGATAAATTCCTAAACAACGTCTCATTAACTGGTCCGTTGTACTTTTTTGTAAGAAATATACAGTAAGTGGCCATTCTAGTGGGAAAAGAATTGTTCACAGTTCGCAGTAATTACGCTAGAACAACGTTGAAAACTTTTTTTTAGAGTCATTAATTCAGACTTTGAACAAGTACCCACTAGGTTGTTTTTTAGTATTATTGCTAACTAAGAGTTGATACTAAATTTCCAGCAAACTCTAAAAATAACTCTTACACCTAAATATGTCCTTATATGGAAATGTTCGGGATCATTGTGGGCGTTCTTTTGTTGCTGTAAATTTTTTTTACTTTCATAGTATATAAAGTCTATATTTTCTTTTCTTTTTTCTTTATGAAATTATTTATAAAGATAACTGCCATAGTTTGTAACAGTTTTTACTAGTGGACCCAGTTGGCAAGCACTTGTTCAAAGTCCTTAGTAAAGCCGTTAAAACAGCGTTGAAAATGTTGTTCTAGCGTCATTACTGCTGATTTTGTACACGTGTTTGCCCACTGAGAGCTTCAGTAAAACTCCGTATGAAACGAAGGTATCTGCAACCGGTTGGATTAGGTTGACAATTCTGTGTGAAAGCCAAAAGAAGACATTCTATTGGTAGAAACTGACATCACACGCCGTGTAATATCAATTTATACCAATGGAGTGCTTCTTTTGGCCTTTTGCGCGGAAATTTCCGCGCGAAATGGAAATAAACGTAACCCCGTAATTTTTCCGTTGTACAACTTGTTCATCATTACGTAAGCATAATTTTAATGATAATTTTTTTTATCCTTTCTTTAGTAGAGCTATTCTTGTAATGGGTTGCTTCCATATTCACAATGAACATATCAACTTGCTCCAATTGCATTCTTGAAGATCAGCGAATGCGTTGGTATATACCACAAGTAAAATGATATAATATTAAACACATGACTTGACACATGAGATATGACGTAACATGACCCGTGACTCAAATGGTATTCAATTTAATTCTTTATATAAAACTTTAAATCCTTTTTCACTCATAGTTGCATCAGAATGAAATTTTATTTTTAGATAAGACATTCTACCATCAATGAAAATAAGCGGAGGCTTTTTATCACCACAGAATCTACCAATTCTTTTAATTGCTAAAATGTCGTAGTATATTTCTTCAATTTCAATATAATCAAAATCACAATGAGTATGATTCTCTAAATGAAATTGACCAAATTTAATTTTCATTTTCTTTTTATTTGGTGAATGGATTTGCCATTCGCAATCTTTAGAATCTGGATATTGATACGGATACCCAGGCGTATGTATTCTTCCATTTGTAGAGTTATAAATTTGACCACAGTTATTATTAATAGGTGCTATGCTGTAATATTGTATTGCAAACTGTGGTAAGAACGGTATCTAAAAAAATTATAAAATTATTAAAAGAAGATCATACGCATCGTACAATAGTGGTTAATACGTACCAACGTCACCGGAGCATCCCGGTTTCAAATCACATTGGAGGTGCAATGGTTGACTCAGCCTTTAATTCATATGCTGTTGGTAAAATTGGTTAATAGGTGAACTTGATCTGGGAAACGAGTGGCGCATTTCCCTATCTTAGACGTAAAAGCTAACGAAAGAGGAGCCTTCGGGTCGCCTCCGACTGTGGTCGACCAACTTATTTAGTAAACCATAATCGCTACAGAGGAGTAATTATTTAGCTTAACCTTATTCAGGATGGACTTTTGGGGGACTCTCAATTGGTGAGGGGAGGGGGGACACTTTAGATGGGAACATGCCATCTAGAAAGTTAGTTCAACACATAAACAACACTTTGGCATAATTATTTTTTTGATGACCACATTACATATGATGACGTCATCAGGATCAAACAGGTGGTGCAAAAATAAAAAAATAGGTGCCAAAAATTGTGATCAACAAAATGTTTTTCAGCAAAAATAATAATAAGAAAAATATAATTTAAAAGATTTATTTATAACCACCTGTCAAAAATTTGGTTTCTAAGGGAATATTTTCCCTGAGTAGGGTTAACTTTAGTTAAAGCGCATACTCATAACTCACTCACATCCAATATAAGTTGTTAGCTGGCCAAAATAATTTTTTGTCTGGATACAATAAGCTGTTACCTGGCCAAAATAAGCTACCAACCAAAATAAATTGTTACCTGGCCAAAATATTCAATTACAGCCGTATTCTTTTCCATAATTATGTCCTCTTTTGCATCAGATTGTATACAAATTTTTCTACTATTAATTTGATGTTCTCTCTTGCTGATATCATCGTGAATCAGCAAAAAGTTCTGACAGCCAATATTACCATGCCATGGTAAATCAATACCTAACGCAAGTTGTAGATGTTCAGGGACTTCTATGTTCCATATACAATTTATATTGTGGCTATAAGTTGCCGAAACTTGCGGAGAACCAATCATTCCTATCGGTGATGTATATGTCCCTTTGCAATTTTGTAATTCTAAATAAACAATGTTAGGCGCTTATACTAACACTATCGCACTTGTCTTCTTAGATAAATTTCTAAAATAATCTCAGTGTAAAAACGGACCACACATAAAGGAATCACGCATAAAATTATTAAAGAAATTATTTTTCTGTTTAAGAAAAAGTAGAGATCTCCGTTTTAATGTTGATTACTTTATTCCACATTATTCCACATTTGTGGATTAAAGAAGATCATAAAGAAGATCATAGACTTAACACATATATTATACAAAAATGTACACACTAAACTCAGTTGATTATTAACTAGGGAGGGGCAAAAAGTGCCTGCGATCTTTTATTCCTGAACCACTAATGCTTATTACATGAAACCCGGTACACTTATGGAACAACTCAATACAAACACCCTGGCATTTCCCTCGATGACTTCACTGGCATCTGCTATGATTTTGGCCTGTAAGATGCTGTAAAATGACGACGGCTTATTGTGTGCGAATCACTAATGGATGTGGCATTAAATTTGGTACACTTACAATTCAATACAACATTTTGGCCTAAATAAAATTGAGCTGGTGACGTCACTGGTACCTGTTATGAAATCATCATTTAAATGCGTGATGCCAATGCACGATTCTTAATGTAGAGTTGAGTGATTCCGATAATATTGGAGAACTGGGTAATTCTTACGCACGAATCATAATGTAGGATTGGCTGATGCGAATGACCCAATTCTTAATGCAGGATTGGGGGATGTTAATACACAATTCTTAAACCCCTTTAATTTCCTTGTTTTGTTACCCTATTGTAGCACGATGGTAAATGATAAAATCACTTTATTGCGTCTTATTTCCACATACAAAAAGTCACCCATACACTCCCCGATAGTAAGTCCATGAAATAGCTTATTTGTACAAATTTCCGCGCAATGAGAAAACGATATTTTTGGCACTCACGTACTAATTTTCGCGTATATACGATATGCGGACATTTTAATATTCGTACATAGTCATCTATGAAACGCAATTACGCTCAATTAGAGTGGTAAATTAGAAACTTTATACTCGCGCGTATTAATTTCCGCGCACTGAGCTTTGCGCGTAACTTATGCACTAAATTTTACGAAATAAGTGCGCGAAAATTAGTATGAATTAGGTAGTTCAATGCGATAATAAATCCATGGCCCGGAACTGTATTCAGTAGCCCTTAATGTTGATATCTGAATTACATTTACCTATACACGTTTTATTGTCACTCTTTAATATATAACCACTATCACATGAACATTCGAAACCACCTTCTGTGTTTTTGCAATGATGCGAACATGGTTTATTCTGGAACAAACATTCGTCCACATCTAAATTTAAAATAGAAAATGGTCCTTTTCATAAAACAATGAAAACGAGTCGTTTGTTTCTCTAAGTAGAACTTGTTACAATGTAACAACTTAAGTCATTGCACACAAAAGAAGTTATTGCATTATAACAAGTTCTACTTTGAGCAATGAACGCCTCGTTTTCATTGTTTTATGAAAAGGTCTATTGATTTCCCAGTGGTAAAAAGCTTAAACTTGCTGAACGACCTTTTTTTAGCATCTTTACTTTAAACTTGGGCATGGTAACTGGACAAGGCGAATTTATTGCAATGACTTCCAGTCACTGCACAAAAAGGAAGTTACTGCATTGTAACCAGTTCTAGCTTGAATAACAAACGCAAATGAAAAGTTATATTACACCAAAAGATACTCAGCAGTATTAAATAAACGGAAAGGACGCTTATTAATTTTAGGAAATTTTTCTCGCCCTATTCTTATTCCACCCTCCCCCCTCCCTCACCCGTCACTTAATAAATTTGGAAGTATTTTGAACCCGCTTGTTTATTCCTAACCTCCTTTTTACTTGATACTGCAGAGTAGACAGATTTGTACATAGTTCTACATTGTTTGGTCGAAATATAATATTTAATAAGATATGTTCCATATCTCGGTATATATTACCACTTACCGACGCAATGAGTTTGATTCGATGTCAAGGTATATCCTTCTGCGCATGCACAAGTGTAGCTACCATCTGTATTAATACATGAATGTGAACATCCACCGTTCTTAACATTACATTCGTCTTTATCTAAAAGATAAATACATCATATATCATTCAACTCTAAAGAAAATGTTAAAATGGAAGACCACAGAACACGAACACGTAGATCCGTATAAAGATGGTGTACTCAATAGGCAACACCTTGTTCAAAGTCCGCAGTAAAGACGCTAGAACAACGTTGAAAGTGTTGTTGACAATACACAGTCCGAGTACGGACCTATACCGGTCCGTGCTCGGTAATCTTTCGCACTGTCATCTGATTTATTTATTCCCATGGATTATCTAGGTAGCGTTTACATGTGAAGGCTGCCTAAATTCAAGTACGAAGAAATTAATCAACGGCAAAGCGGTACTCTCACTCCCATGATCACACGATGTCATAGCAACGTTGTTGTTACTTCAAACGTCAAAACGACACGAACCTTTTTACATCTTGGAATTTAACCATTAGTCTTACTTTACAACAAATACATAATCAGCAAAACCTTGTTCATAGTCCGCAGTAAAGACGTTAGAACAACGACTTTGACTTTGTTCTAACCTCTTTGATGTTGACTTTGACCAAGTTTTTGCTCACTCCGTAATAAAATGGTGACTTACCTACGCAAGCAGCTTTTCTTGAATTATGTTGATATATAGTATTATAACCGGTATAACAACCACAAAAATAACCACCTGGATAATTTATACATGCTTGACTGCATTCATGTGTACCGAGTGAACATTCGTCAATGTCTAGTAAATCATAAAATGATAAGGTACAGTGTTAAAAATAACATCTATAGTGGAGAGTCAATGATCTTGCAATGGATTGGTTTCTTCGTACCAAAGAAACCAGTCCATTGCAAGTTCATTGACCGTACAGATGTATTTTTTTTGAATTTTACCAATTGTAGTTGATTTAATTCTAACAAAAGTGGAGCAAAAGTTCAACATGGTCCTTAAGATTGAATTAGGAGATCATATCATGCAGAATTGTCTACAGGTCCATATAACTTCTTTTACCCAGTGGAATTGAATTGAAGTGGCATGAAATTCAAATATACTCAATATTAGAAGGGAAATGGAGCATTTTTAAAAAGTCATTAATTAATTGGGTACGCTTTGGAAATGACGCTTATGTCAGAGGCCTTATTTAACGGAAGGTGCTCATTTGGGAAAGTATTATATAAAATACTCACCGTTTTGTTTCACGCTAGCTTGAAATCCCATATACCATCCAAGTTGTTTCTGTTTTGAAGCATGGAAATGCACTTTCATTTTTCTCAAACTGGATACTATCTTGCCAGGATTATTTGTCCCACAATATCTACCTATAAATCTCTCAGTATCACCATCACCTTCATGTATTTCAATATAATCGAGACAACCTTTTTGCTCATCCAGTTCCCGCAATGAAAAGAATAAGAAATTTAATTCAACTTGCATTCCTTTATATGCCTCGATTATCCACATGCAATCTTTTTGTCTTTGATAGGCAAATGGAAACTGTGGCGTTTGAATTTTCTCAGGAAATTCGGTGATACGATGGGAACAAACTAAAAGAAAAAAACATAGTTTTTGAAGTAACTTTTAAAGAAGAAATAGAGAATGAATTTAAATGAATTAAAGAAGATTGAATCTAATGATGGAATGAATGAATGAAAGAAAATATGAACACGTGGTACATATATCGAAACCAAGATTTGCAGAAAGAATATCGGACCAAGAAAGGTCCAGAAGAGATTCTAAACTGCGGTAAACTTGACTTTAAATAAAGTTCGTTGTTATTATTTGAAGATTCTTTTGATCATAATTCTTACAATATTTGAATTTACAAGAGTCAACGAGCTTGCAATTGATTGGTTTCTTGGGCACGAAGAAAGCAATAAAATGCAAAATCGTTGATTCAATATTCTCAGTTACTGGTTAATTTTTGACTTACTGTCTGTTTTAAAACTTGCATGAAAACCATTAAAACCAATACTCTTCGCTCTATTTCCATTCTTTCCTGATACATGAAATCGTACATACAAACTTCCACTCATAGTAGATATAGGAGCAGGGGATATATTACCACAATACCGTACAATATATGGTGAAAGAAATCCTTTGCCTTCACGAACTTCAACATAATCATCCTCGCATTGACCTATAAGGAGTATATGGTATAGCAAAACATAGCAAAAATCTTTATCCCCAGTATAGGGCACTACCAATTATGGTCACATCCTTTCCCCCGTGTTGGGACTGGTAAGTTTTGTAATATAGTATATGGCAATAGTCCTTTTCACGAAACAATGAGAATGAGGCGTTCGTTGCTCAAAGTAAAACTTGTTACAATGCAATATCTTCCTTTGTGTGCAGTAACTAAAGTCATTACACACAAAGAAAGTTATTGCATTGTAACAAGATCTACCTCGAGCAATGAACGTTTCGTTTTCATTGTCTCTAATGAAAACTGTTGGTTTTGCTGACCACTGAATACTGTACGGATAAATATATACATACTCTATTTCAATTACAATAGTCATTTTCGTAAAACAATAAAAACGAGTCGTCCGTTGCTCAAAGTAGAACTTGTTGCGATGTAATAACTTCTTTTTTAAAACAACGTTTTAAGAACTTTTTAGAACAACGTTTTCATTATTTTGTGAAAATGTATATTTAATTACGAACATAACCGGACTGTATTCTGCATTCTCTCACGAATATTTACCTTTATCACGACTTTTTCTGTTACCAACATTAAAATTTTCAAAAATAATTGTTAGCGACGTGTAAATGCCATTATATTTATCTTTTTTTGTAGTTGTAACAATCCATATGCAATCTTTTGATATATCGAGCTGATATCCTTTTGGAAAGTTGTTTGACGTGAATGAACCACTACTTGCAAATAACGTACCTCCACATTCTAAATGTCAATATTTAGTAAAATGCACAGCGTGCCTACCGAATACGGTCCCGTATTTCTCCGTATTCGGTATATGGTAAGACATACTCCGAATACGGAGAAATACGGGACCGTATTCGGTATATATTTTCGCTGTGGTAATATTTATGAACGGCTATAGATTTCTCCCTGTAGGAGAGAGCACGTTCTTGCTGTTAATGTGTTTGTTCCGGCAGAGGAAACCATCATTAGGAAGCTCGTTATCATAATATTCTTCATTACAACAGACCTATTTATATTTATGTCACTCTAAGTACTTTAAAAATTTTCTTCTCTAGCCGGAAATGTTCGTTCGAAAGCGAAACGAAGTAATATACACATACAATGGGACATCAACTTTTTTGAAAGGACTTATTTTTGCTTTCGTACGAAATTTAGTTAATTTAACTCTAACAAAAAAAATTGATTTTGGAGCTAACTTTTGAGATAGTCCAAACATAGGCACATCTTGTAAGACCACTGAATGCGGTCCTGGATGTCCCCGTAGTTATTCACGCTTTCAAGATAGGCAGAATTCTGCGTGTAAGCTAAAAGAAGACATTTCATTGGTAAGAATTGGCACCACTCAATGTGCGATGTCAATTTCTACCAATGGAATGTCTTCTTTTGGCTTACGCACCTAATTTTCTGTCCAATGGAGATCAACCTTTCATAACCGGAGAGTGGATTATCGTATCAGGCCCAAGAATGTGCAAAATACCAATTAGTTAAAAGTGTCCCGAAGAAACCAATCAATTGCAAGCTCATTGACTTAACACTTTTCATCATGTACCATCGAAATAAAATGCTTGTTAACGATACAAACTTTGATTAAACGATGCTTGATGTATGTAGATAGACGAGAGAGAAAATTCGCTGGGTCGATTGATAAAAAAACATTCAGAAGATAAAGTATTACCTGAAATTTTATTGCATTTGTAGAGAAGATTTGTTTCCAAAATATCTTGACGACTTAGAACAGGTCCATCATATTTGTAGTATGACTTGCCTATTTCATTTGTATTTGGGTTCCCTGAACCGGTAGAGAATTTTGATTTTGATCCTGAATACTTTGTTTCTATTGTGTTGCCACCATTCTTTGTGAAGAATCTGGTACCATAATGCATAATTGAATCATAATCGTAAACCTGATTGAATCAAATAGTAATGGTTTAAAATCCGCAGTAAGGACACTAGAACAATGTTTTCAACGTTTCTCTAGCGTCTTTACAGCGGACTTAGAATAATTTTTTGCCCACCGCTTAGTTGTAAATTATAGGTGATTTAAAGATTATTGGATGTAACTAAGATTATCTTTGCAGATCAAATGTTGCTCTTATAAGGAGTTACCATACGTACTTCAATTTAGTCATGCTTTTACTTAGTGCGAGTACAATTATTTTTTGACTAGAGTTATTTGTCTCAAATTTATTTCTAAATATTAAATTTGAAGTATTTTTTGTTAAAGTCAACACTTTTTGTTGACGTCATCATAAGTCCAAATGTGAGGAATAAACAAGAGAGGAGATTGCAGATAATAATTCTCTGAAAACGTTAATTTTAGTATAGTAAAAAGGTTTGAGAATAATGACATCAATTCATACTTAGCGACCGTGTCAAAAATAAAATCTACATAGAACAGTACTGAGTCAATGATCTTGCAATGGGTTGGTTTATTTGCACCGAAAAAACAATACATTGCAAGCTCATTGAGCTAACACACTTCTGCACAGATTCATTTTTTGTTGAATTTTGTCAATTTTAGTTGATTTAACCCTAACAAAACATTTTTACTAGCCAGATGAGCGGAACGAAAATTCGAATTTGTTCAAAGAGCCTTGGCATTAGGTTGCTAGAATCAAGAGTCTACTCGATAAATTTCTTTGGATTTATCGTGGTCGTTTTCCGCGGTTTGTTTGACTTGTGGTGTGTATTACTCTTTAACTCTACTAGGACTAGAGGAAGGGCGAATTCCGCCTCCCCCTAAGGTTTTTTTTAATGACTGTTTTTTGAATAACGATATCAACTTCGAACTCATAAAACCCATAAGTATGTTATGAAGGTGTTCATTAGCTAACAATATCCGAAAACAGAACCGAAAAATGTTGTTTAGAACGTTTTTAATCGGATTTTCTATGTCAAAATTCAATGAAAATAAGCTTTTCTGGGGTCAGTTCCTATAAAAACAAAAATGGGACTAACTTTTGCATAAATGAAGTAATTAACTTTAAATTTGGACCATAGACTCGTCTCGTGATTTAGATTCTTTCCCCAATCTGCATCGCCTAATTATATACTAGATTTCCCCGATTTTTTCGATTTCGGTAAAAATTGGATTTATTTCGGGGAAATTTCTCATGATTTCGGTGGAAATATTTTAAATAACAGAAGATATGTTAAAATATAATCCCTTGCTATTCGAAATCCGAAAATATGCTTTTTTGAAGAAAAAAATTGTGTTAAAAAACATATGATGACGTCAGCAAAGAAGTGCTGACCTTAGCAAAAACATAATTACATCAAACTGTTCTTTTGATGATGGAATATATTCATACTATATATAAGTATATATATATAAGTAACCATTAGCCAATCAAAAGTTACCATGGCTGGGGAAGGGGGCGGTGGAATCCGCCCCCCGTTTGTTCAACCTCAAAAAAGCCCAGTCATATTAGGGTTAAAATTCACAAAGTCACAATTTATGACTTATTGTCGTCAGATTTTAAAAAAATAATATAATCATGATTTTGGACTTTCAATCGATCGCGTGTTAAGAGACGAAAGTTATTATTCATTATTAAATAAACTTTTCAGAGGTACAGTCACGCTATTAACTTGTCAGGCATGGCACGTACCAATAATATGTAGAAGCGTGTCAATATTTGGCGCCAAAACGTCTAAAACATAAGTGTATCTAAACCGATTCAATAATTCAGTGTAAATACTGTCATGTATATCTATGTATGCGAATGACTATAGAAATGCTCACAAATACATCAAAACGAGGTGTTGGCTGCTCAAAGTAAAACTTGTCGCAATGTAATAACTTCCTTTTTGTACAGTGCCCCGCACAAAAAGGAAGTTGTTACATTGCAACAAGTACTACCTTGAGCTGCTATCCCTCGTTTTCAACTATTCGTGAAAAGGTCTATACACAGTCCATATATGGAAATACACGTGACTGTACCCTGTAGCAATTCACGCTTTAACTAAAGGAATATTTACTTGATCAAATGTATCCACTTCAGTTAAACTTCTTGGATCAAAATTTAAATACTTTGAATTATCAACATTATCGTAAATTACATCTATATAAATAGATCTATCAGGACGATTTTGTTCGTGCCAGAAGCCAACGGCGTGACCTAATTCATGCGTAATGATGCCAAATCGAAGACATCCTTTACCAAGTGAAAGGTATTGTTTCCCGCCTCTACGTCCAACATAACTGCAACAACTAGAATAATGAAATGAATATTTTGTTAAAGAGTACTGCTACAATGGATTTACAATTGATTGTCCTCTTTGAGAAAAAATAACCAATTACAACAAGTCGTTGATGATATTCTTCTCTATTTGGTATGATTGTCAAATTCTACAATATATTACTACTTTCCTGATGGTCCTGATGTCAATTTCTACTAATGAAATATCTTATTTTGGGTTTCGCGCGGAATTTTTCGTCTAATGGAAAAAAGCCTTTACATCTGCTATTGTATAGTTATGTTTGCACCGCGTGAGAAATTGCGCGAATACAATCCCGTATATTTCTGTATATGGACTGTATGTTACCAAATATGACAATACAAAGCCCATATTCAGGAATATACGAGGCCTGTATTTGGTAGTATTTCATGTTTTGTTTGTTCACTCAGGAATTGCAGTTCTTGTCCTAGAACTTGTTAAGAAGTATAAACAATTATTTTGTGAACGTTACCGGTGTTTACAATATTTCAACGGTCATTCTTTTGTTCATTATTATATTTTAAAGGGAAGTGATTGTAAAATAGTTACCCAACCACATAATTCTTACTATTCAGTATCAAATAAAAGGAGGACCCAGGCAAAAATCTCCCCAGCTCTTATTTAACTCTCCCGCTTAATAACTCTTAGAAAATCAACAATAGCATAAAACAGTCAACTCCCTAAAAAGCTAAAATACACGATAAATATAACGCGAAGTTAGAATAAATTAACTAATATACCAATTGCATGCTACACAAACTCTGGAGATAGCAATAGTAGAGTACCATTGTTATCATGTTTATTTAGAAACCATTGAAATTTGCTAACCCCCGCTTACTCCAACCCCCACGCTTAATAAATTTGGAATAATTTCCCCCATCCTCTTTATTTCATACTGCAAAATGATATTAAAGGAACTGTTATATACAATAGAATTTGCCATATCAGGAGGCTGACCATGATAAAAGAGTTAACAGCTACAATGGAAGAGTTCAGAATTGAAACAAACAAATCTTATATAAATATATCTTACCCTTGTCCTCTATAAAGTAATAAATAGTCGTCTTCCGTTGTTCTTTTTACAAATGACACACATGTCTCATTTTCCCAGTGCTTCATTGCTTTACGAATTAGTCGTTTCCCTACTCCTAAGAATACAATGTTTTATCTCTAAAGTTTCATCAGTTATAAGGCATATTGGATAGTTCTTAAAAGAGATGCCCAAAGATTTTCTATGTACTTGTCCTGGACTTATTTTTAATCAATAGGTTTACATAAGATGAGAGTTTGTGCAGAAAAAGGAAGATTAAGAATTAAGAACATTTTATGTTCCATCCATAATACGGTGTTTACCACCGAATATAAATCCATAAATTTTCGAACTACAGAGGAGTGTACTACAACAAAAAAAACAGACAGACAGAACAAACATACTTGAAAATTTGTCACTTATTTCATATGGTATTTTTCCTTGTGGCCACACCCTGAACGCATGATTTGTAGCTGCTCTTCTCTGTCTTGATTTTGATTTACTCGTTTCTGGGATTGGAGCATCTAAGATATATCCTATAGATGGAAAAATAAATTTGTAAACAGCAAACACAAAGTCGTAGCTTGGACCGTCAAATACGCCATCTCAGTGTATATAGACTGCTACCCTATTATCCAGCATATAAGCGTTGGCGCTGATATCCAAAAATTCACGGTTTTTCAATAATCGTTCCGTATATATGCGCTGCGAAGCCTGTATTTTTAAAACAGAACTGTTGCTTAAGAAATGTTACATGCGAGACAGAGATCATCATAAGGGACTGATCCAAAGACTGTAGTGTAATAGACCTATTTATAAATACATGAAAACGAGACGTTGGCTGCTCAAAGTATAACTTGATACAATGCAATAACTTCCCTTTTGTCCACTTGTTTGTAGTACACGAGAGGCGCCTTCAATTGGGGTAATAGGGTATTGCCATATACGACACGGTAATACACAGTCCATGTAGCTACGGGGATATCCCAACAAGACAACTTAAAGACGTCGGGTCGTAGCCTGTCCTTAACAATACCACTTTGGGTATTTTGAATATAATTTTTCTTGTTTCAAGATTTGTATTCTGGAGCTGCATTTTGAAAAAAAATTTACTCATTTTAAGAATTAATTTTTCTCACCAAGAACAAAATTTCTCATTATCTTATTTTAAGTAACTATTTGCTTGAAATAAGTAATGAAATGCTAAAATCATTCTTGGTAAGAATTAGACTTTTTGCTGTGCGCTCGTATTCTTTAGTCTTTCACGTCGCGAGTACGACGAAAAAAGAAAGATAAAGCACTGCAGTATGAAGGCAATGAGTGGTTACAATTTTTGTTAATTTGATAAAACCAGCACCTAACATTTGACATACCTAGCTGTTATTTATTTTACCAACTATTTCATTAACCCAATTTTGTACCGAGTGGCTTTTAATATTTTTTTCAAGCATTCTGTTTGATATATTTGTTAAAAAAAATTCTTCATGGGATGTCTACAATTGGCGATGCACAAAAAGGATTGACTCGTGAAAATATTTTGAATTATAACATTAGGATGCAAGAAAAAAAGAAACACTCTCCATACATACTAGTTTTGACCATTCATGGTTTTTAAAAACAAACAAAATATATATTATATATTTTTAGAATATAATTGCGCAAGCTATAAATAGGCCATCTACGATAAACAGGAAATACGTATCATTATCTAGTTACAAAACATTGCCTAGACATTAAGCTGTGTCCAACTTATAGGAGGGACTAACATGAATAGCCAACGGAAAACAAAATACAATCAATTGACACGAATATAGTATTCGTTCATTGTCTCATTTGCTATCAAAATAATCTGCTGGAAGATTAACAATACGAACATTTATTTTTTTTAATGCTCGCGTCTTTAAACGCACGCGCCAATATGTATTTTTGATAAACAAATACGTATTATTTCAACTAACCACTAATACCACCACAGAAACAGGGAATTTATTTTTATGAGGTTTAGATAAGTATAACTAATTATATGCACAAGGTTCTGTTATGTTTACTTGATGCTAGCTCCTCCCCTTATTATATGTTTCCAATACGTACTTATTAAAAGTCCACAATAAAGACTTAGAACAACGTTGAAATAATGTATCGTATTTACTGTGGACTTTAACCCTATCAGCCATGGGTTTTAATTCGTTCGAAACCATGATGCCCGCAAGTGCAAGTTTCTTGGACTGTGTATAGACATATAATGGTAGTATACAGTTCCAAGATGTTTGAGACTATATGTGAGAGTTTATCGCTCTGTTATCGCGGCGGACAAACATTGGTCAAATCCGCAATAAAGACTCTATAACAACGTTTTCAACTTTGCTCTAGCGTCTTTATCGCGGACTTAGTTCACTGGGTGGTTCAATGTTTATTAGTTTGTGTCAGCTAAAGACGATTGTGGTGACATAAAGATATTATAAGGAATGGCGTCACCTCATTAAATATTTCAATTTTATATGTTTACTAATGGAGACCTGGAGACTCCATCATTTCCAATTTCTGATGTCTCTATGTGATTTATGCGGTGACAGGAAAACGTTTTAAAATTATATTGACGTTGATGATAATAGGTCAATCTTTGAGAAGGTCAATACTTTAATTGGCTGTGATGTATAAAATTACCGGCAAATAAAATTTTAGGTGATCAGGGACAATGTTTTGGCAAATACATGCTTTTTTATATAAGCAACACTTTCAGGGTCCATTTTTTTCATACATAAGAATAACAACTCACCTCGCTGCTTCAACCGCCTCCACTATGTATGAAAGTAATACAAAATAACAACCCAGTCCACTGTGCGGAAGCCATTGTTAATAATTATATATTTATTTTTTTATCATTTAATTATTACTGTTTGGTAAAATTCTGTTCTGCAAATTTTGCTTCGTTACTAACGTTTTCTTGTTGTTATTTTATATCTGCCTTGTTTGTTTTGCATAATTATGCAATACTTCCCCGAGCAACATAATTTATGCAATTATAGTCTTGTTTTCGTTTTGCATGAATCCCACACTTCTTATACCAAAAATGGTAGCAAAAATTGATTTTATTGCGGATCGAGTTGGAGAAGAATTTGACCGTGAAATGTAAGTTGAAATCTTTCGTCTCCTCAAAATCCACCGTTTGTTCTGCTAAACGGTGAACATATTTTTTCCAACAAATGCATGAAAGAAATGAAAAAAAGCGGAAAAGGTGGACTTAGTAGACGTTCTTATGTTTTCAAAAAGAGGGAAAAATGGACTCTTATAAGCACTATAAGCTGAAATTGTGGCAAGAAATATGAAACATAAGCACCACACCCAAGGTGAATGGAAAAGCACTATTTAAGATTTGTTGCAGCTCTGTGTATCAAATATTTCCGAAGAAAGCGTTTTCGTAAACACCCAGAAAATTTACTTTCATTTTTTTTACGCTTAGTGTGCATCACGAGTTATGTTTTCTTTTCTTTTCCGGTGATTGGATCGCTATACCCTAAGAAATTACGCAACCAAAGATAATCCTACAATGATTTTAGGAAAAACCGTTCAATCATTCACTAAGTGCCATTTAAGCACCATTTCCGGCTCTAAATGTCCGTCGATGTTCAAAATTGTCATTTCCTTCAAACAAAATCTTCAGTAAACCATGAGTATTTAATTATATACCGCACAGTGGAAGTTGTTAAATTTTTCTCAAATTATAAACAAAAAAAAAGGTTTTTGGAAATTTTCCAATTGTACAACAGATTCATTGACCATGTGACTATATCAGGTGGATTTGGACAAGTTCGGAAAGACAATTCTTTTTAATTCGGCATATTCTGTTAAGGCGGTATGTCATTATAAATATTATCCTTTTACTGTTGGAGACTTTCTGTGGTCTGTATATGATTATTTCAGTAGCAGGAAAACGTTTTATAATTATAGTGACGTTCATGGTGATTGTTCGATCAAAGTTCAATAATTAATAGTCCTAAGAATGTTGATTTCCAATAGGTGGAAAATATCGCGCACAAGTCAAAAGAAGACATTCAATTGGTAGAGATTGACATCACGTGATGTGTGATGTCCATTTCTACCACTGGAATGTCTTTTTTGACTTTTGCGTGATATTTTCCAATATTTTTTGCCTTGCAAGCCTGAATATAAGAGTCACCTGTGGAGGAGTATTTTTGAGTATAGTATTCAATTTAAGGCTAAAGTCTGCACCAAAAAACATTCCTCTAGCGGCAGTTATATTCAGGCTTGGTATGCCAAATGAATATAATTCCGACGGAACTTCGGATATTATTTCCCAGTAGACACACGACGTTGGACCAACGTATGAAAACGCGATGTTGTTTTGACGTTGAACAGACGTTGTGCGACTGCATGGTTATCATTTAGTAAACCAACCCACAGTGCCAAACATTACCAAATACGGAACACATATCTTCTTAAAAGGATTGCTTATTGTTATGTATGGCAGTACACAGTCCACATACAAAGATGTAATAGCTGTGATACATATTTGCCTCTCCCATTCATTTTCTATCTTCGCATCATAATCTTGTTATTTTCGGAAATTGAAACAGGAAGAGGTCATGTCCCATATAACAAATAGGAAAATACAGTCCCATTCTTTCAAATTAATTTCATAAAGTAATAAAGCGCAATTAATCTGTTGACGTTATAGTAGTGGTTACAAAAATGGTTTCATTCCGCCTTGTAAATATCAAGTCCATTAATGTAATAATAATAATAATAAGTCCTTATCACTAATTTGTATAACTAATTTACAATAAGCAACGACGGTAATTACAAACTTGAAAAGACCTGACCTGTTCCTCATGACCGAATATTAAGGAGAAACAGCGGTACAAGACAACTAAGTTATTAATAGCCTGAGCTAATTTTAAATATGAGATTCTAAGTTTACGAAAGTTTGTCTTGGCAACCGGACATTCTCCGCCAGATACTTGTCTTAGAGACTGACATGTTTAGTCAAACCGTACATATAGCAATAGACTTTTGTGGTATCCGCAATTAGAGATTGGAATCAACTCTTAGTCAGGTTTTCTAGTTTTTAGGAAGAATAAAGAATTTAGCGACCCATTTATTAAATAGTTCCTTACCTTTAATCTCCAGATATATTAACCAATACCTGATAGACTAGTGAACACGGCTCCGTATATGTGCGTATTTGGACACTATCAAATACGGATAGTCACAGTAAAGATTTCCGTGACCGTATCAAAACATGACCTTCTACTGAATACGAACCCGTATATCTCCGTATTCGGACTAAGTATTGCCATATATGACAATACACAGTCCGAATACGGAGATATACGGGACCGTATTCAACAGCCGTGTGAATGTCATTTAAGACACCACAAGCGGATTTGTTGGAAATGACATAAACGTAATGATACATACCTGATGCACCACATGCTTCCCCTGCTTCAAGTGGATCTTCAGCAGAATTCACGTGAAGATTTATTGCGCCACAAGCAATAAACGAAACTCTCAAGAGAAGAAGCACTACAAACAAGCTCATCGCTTGATCAAATCTTTCGAATCGTTGTTTTTACTTGTTTTTATTATATTCTAAAAATAAATCCAACAAGATATTTTTAAGAATATATGCAATAACGTAGAGACAAACACCAAAATAGAGACAAACACCAATTACTTTTCGGAAATTATTTTGTTAGCTTTGAAGGAGCTAAAGTTGAGTAAATTTCACCAAAATAAACCTGTTAACGCCGATTTCCACTACTCAAGTTGGTTACGCGTATAGTCGCAGTCGATAGTGAATATATAAACCCTGTATTTTGATTGGATGACTCTTTTTTTGTTTGCGTGATAGTTCAACAACTTTTACCTATCAAATGGGGCACACTATGTTGGATCAATTTCGAAGCAACGCCAAACCATTTTCATTAGACTAGGACTAGTACTATTATTAAGACATTATTGAAAGACTGAATCATTCATATAAAATATATTTTCTAATGTTTCATAACGCCTCTAACTATTTGTTCACAATACTTGAAGACTCATAACAGGTCACTTAAGGTCACTCATTGAACGGGCGTGAATGACTAGTACTCAATTGACAAAAACTTGTTCACATCCACAGAAAGACGCTAGAAAAACGTTTCCAAAAATATATTTTGTTGCTCTAACTTGTTTCATAGGTAAAAATATGAGGAAGCATTGATTTTAAATACTTCACTGCAAAAAACAAAAATTCTGCAGTAAAGACACTAGATTTACTGCAGACTTTTTGTTTTTTTACAGTGAAGTATTTAAAATCAATGCTCCCTCATATTTTTACCTATGAAACAAGTTAGAGCAACAAAATATATCTTTGATTACTGTACAAGCAAAATAATTGTTAAGAAATATATTACATTACCGTTATGTAACACACTTGTCATTTAAAAGATCTTCACATCAACAAGATATCCTGTTGAAAGTTTGTTAGTTATAACAGTCTCCCCAGGCCTTACATTGTCCCCAGTCCTCTAAGTTAGTTTCCACAGACCCTAAACTATTCCCAGTCCCCAATTTCCCACATTACCCACATTTACCACAAAACAGACCACGCATTAATGAGTCAAAACTATATGAACAATATGTATTTCCCAGGTATGACGTCATTTGTAAGTGGTATGAAGTAGTTTGGTGAGAGTCAAATAACACTAAAACCACACTGAAGATTTGTAAAGGAAGCGCGCTATATACAACTATATTATGCGGCTTGACCTCATAGTTTTCTGGATCAAACAGCGGTTGCTTGGCGCAATTACGGATAATTTCAGACCTGGCTGAAGTTGACATATCTCTTGTCAACTCCATGTCAGAGATCAAAGAAAACTAAAAGTACTTTTTTTTATTGACATTTTCAGGTTTCTTTGAAAGAGGACATTAAATGTAAACCGGCGGCCTCCCGGTATAGAAACAGTGCCATCATTACATGTTAATATACGGTTTTATATATTACTCTCGTGCTTCAAGTATTGTTAACCAGATACAATAACTACCGGGTGTTCAGTGTAAGGTAATGAGATCCAATAACTCATTTGGATCTGGTAAGTAAGCAAGCAGGTCCAAAACCGTTCAGGGGCCTAGTATAGGTAACTAGAATTAATAACTCCTTCTATCTAGATCTAATACTACCCGGGTTGGAATGAACACAATTCTGACACATGCATATAGCCTTACATAATAAACTCATAACCTATCACGTTGAAATTATTTGCCATGTTAGGGACCATTTCCAAATTTTGTTCCCAGGGGAAGAGTGCTGAATCAACGACCTTGCAATTGATTAGTTTCTTTGTACCAAAGAAACCCATCAATTGCAAGCTCGTTGACTTAACACTCTTTCGTTGTAGGTTAATTATTTTTAAATTGATTAATTTTGACTTCTTTAAAGCTGCTAAAATATCCGCAACGAATATTTGGGTATGGTTTCTTACATAATAAATTCATGACCTACATATCGCATTGGCACAATTTATCAAAGTAACTGTACATAACTGTACATTAATAAAAAGATTAATATGACTAATAACGCTGAATGGAGAAATGTATGAGTGGTTAACCGGAATTACATTTCCTCTGAAGAATGAATGGAATCCAAAACTACCAAGTTTCATTTGAAAACCTTGGATCATCTTTTAATGTAAAATACCAAAGATGGCTACTTGTATAGTATTCAAAAACTAATTCAATAATCCAAAGTTTTCAAATGAAACTTGGTAGTTTTGGATTCCATTCATTCTTCAGAGGAAATGGAATTCCGGTAAACCGCTCATACATTTCTCCATTCAGCGTTATTAGTCATATTAATCTTTTAATGTAAAGTACCAAAGATGGCTACTTGTATAGTAGCTATTCAAAAACTTGATCAAAGTTCAGAGCAAAGACGCTAAAACAACAAGGAAACTGCATTGTCACTTTCTTATGGATGTTCACCTCGTGCTGGAAGCAAAAACCAAACCAGATGAAATAAAAGTGGAACAAAGAACAATTAATATCTATTACGTTTTGTTTTGTTACATTCTTGAAGTCCTTGAAACATCGAAACCTCTAAAAAAAATATACTACGTATAATCTTATTTTAAATCACATAGTCAATGGATCAGAAGACAATAAGCGTTTGTATTACTCGTTCCCAGTAAAAAAAAACCTGTTCAGCGTCAGCAGTAAAAACGCTAAAACAATGTTGAATACGTTGTTTTTGCTTTTTTACTGCGGACTTTGGACATGTTTTGATCTACTGGATAGCTTTTTGATTCTTTGCAACGTATATAGCTAGTAACGGTAAATATTACCGAGTCATTATCTATGTTAAGAGTCTTATCTTTGTTGTACACAATTAACTATTGTATAAGGTTATGAAAAATCGATCTAGAATTTGACATAATAAATTTGTATAGACTTTTTCATAAAGCAATGAAAACGAGACGTTCGTTGTTCATAATAGAACTTGTTACAATGCAACAACTTTCTTTGTGCGCAGTTACTCAAGTCACTGCCCACGAAGGAAGTTATTGCATTGTAATAAGTTCTACAATGAAGAACGAATGTCACTGTTTTATGAAAAGGTCTGATACCGATAATTTGCACTTTATAGGAGTATCTGTCGTTAACAGCAAGAAGGCTGTGATGTGATGCAGTGAGAAAAACTTGCTCATAGTTTGCAGTATAGACACGTTTTGAACGTTGTTTTAGCGTACAACTTTGACGCAATTCAGCCATGGTGGTCTGAAGACACAACCTATTTTGTACGTGTATTTGATAAACCTAAGGAAGTCAATCTTCAATGCCCAATACCATGAAAATGTTGCAACATTATTTTAAGTCTGAAATGCTGAATGACTGCCCAGTGGGTAAAAACCTGTTTGAAGTACGCAGTAAAGACGCTAGAACGCAGTAAACACGCAGTAAAGACGCTAGAACGACGAACGAACGTCTAACATAATTTTTGTTGAAAATATCCTTTGCTTACCTCTTTGATTTGTCCATTAATTAAGTTGCTTCTATACTTCTTTATCTCAGAAATTTAATTAATTCCATCATTTTTCCTTACGTTTTATATAATTAATAAAATAATTATTTTTGTTTTTAATAGATCATAGGTTGTATTATTCCGGTTGTCTCAAAAAAGCAACGAGCAATAAAAAATCGTTGATATTGCATGCATTTTCCTATTGCAATTTCCTTTAATTTCGGTCAGCTGTGCATAAAATACTTTTCAATTGCATTTTAATGGTGTAATTATTTTAATTATTTCCATTCTATTAAAAGATTAACATGGAAATGTAAATATATTTGAAAAGGAATACTTTCTCTTTATAAAAATATTTTCATTCATCAAAGCGCGTGAAAGACAAACAGATACGGTAGCTACATTGCCAATTATGACAATATGTCATGTATGGAAAAAACGGATCAAATATACGAGATCAAATCCGGTCGTTTTCACACTATGCATATTTAATGTGTGGAAAAGAAACAAAAATGAAAGTTGTGACTAATATCTTTACTTTAGCTGGTTTCGAAATGTATTTTACTCATATCATATAAGTAAGCTGATTGATAATTTCAGTAAGAAACCATCAACGATGAAGAGTGTTAACCCAATGAGCTTTCAATTGATTGGTTTATTCGTTACGAAGAAACCAATCAAGTGCAAGATCATTGATTCAGCACTATCCTTACTATCTTACACTTATCATAGAACTTAGAGTTTGTTATTTTCACTTTGATTCGCTAGAACGTAAATAGCAAATTAGGTATACATTTGTCACTATCCATCATAGAAATCTTATCTCCGTTATTGCACAATTAAGTTATTGTGAAGTTAAAAAATCACTGAGATGTTATTCAAAGTTGATTGACTTAATTACTTAATTGTTTGTCCAAATAACTCACACTTTATAGGAGTATCAGTTATTAACAACACAGCATCAAGAACTGCTGATTACGGAAACAAATAACTCCTCATGGAGATAAGAGTAAGAGTCCGTAGTCAGTAGTAGTCTTTTCCCTGGTACGGCCACAAATTTTTGATAAAAATAGACCTCTCGCAATGAACAAAGGTATATACTTTAGACCATGGTGGTTCGACGTACACGCCCCATTCTTTATATGCATGTTTCTTCATTTCATTAATAAACATAAGAAAGTAAGTAAATCTTTTGAAAACAACTTATTTTCGATACGCCTATAAATATTATTATTCCGGGGCCTCATTAAAGTAAAAAAAATAATAATTTGGTAATATTGCAATGTATTTTCGTATAATTTTAGGGGGAGTGTAGGGGAAGAGGAGGGAGCAGGGAGCATCCCTACCTTCCTCCTCCCCCCCCCTTTCCACCCCCACACTTTTTGCAATTTTTAACATGGTTGGTCCTCTCTAAGTCAATATATTATGACCCAAACACTTTCAAAATCAATTCGTCGGTCCATAATTTGGATCAACCATACATTTGAATTGCATTCTAAAAGTACGTAATATAATAATTAATGGATTAACATGGAATGTAAATGTATTTGAACATGAAACCATTCTCTCTATACAAATATTTTCATTCATCACAGCGTGAATGACGACCGAATAAACAGATTGTCTATTCCCATAAATGGCAATACGCAGTCCAAATACGGAGATATACGGGACCGTATTCAGTAGTCTTTTACGATGTGATACACTGTCCATAAAAGGAGATATCCTGAATCGTATTCCGTCGTTTTCATATATTCCGTTGTATTCCGTCGTTTTCATATATCCATATATATTTAAATAGAAAGCAGGAATAGAAAGCAGGAACTAACATTTTTGTTAATGAAAATAATTTATTTTATGTATACTATGCATGTTTGGATTAAATGAGGTATGATGGGGTCATTAAAGGTGACCGCTGCTCTGCGGTTTTAAATAGAAGGAAGCTGGCGCTTATTTATAATTTTCTGAAAATCCTCGCTGTATGCACATATGGGACGCCATCCGCAAATTAATTTTTCTAATAAAATTCTATAAGTATATTTATTTTTATTCCATGGTGCCTCCTTAAAACTTTGAGTTATTTATTTTTATATTTGATGACTACACTTTCATTCTTCGGATGTTTCTTATATTTTTATGACATTGAATCAAAGGTCACTTAACAAAAATAAGTTATTGCGTTGTAACAAGTTCTCGCTTTTCTGCATGATTACATAAAGTTGTAGCCAGGTTTTGATAAAATAATTGCTTATATGACCCACTTCCTGTTATTTATAAATGCTGAAGTTTTCAGGGTGTGATCAGCAATTGCCAATAGTGAACTTGATATAGATTTTAGAATTTTGACAAAATAGGTTGATTAAGCGACTTTAATACTGAATACGTCTATGCCTAATTTTAATGCTAAATATTTAAGCTGTCTGCATATAACAGACCGCCCGCTAATAAATATTCCTACTAAATTCCTCGTTGTTCGTTTATTCCAGGCCGCCCCTCTATTCTAGACTGCGGAGTAATCTTCAACTTTATTAATGACTATCCTTACTGTCATTTATCTTATCAAATAACTTACAGCTTGTAATCTTCTCTTTGAACGTCGTAATGGTACACATTAGTCATTATCTATCAAACGGTTCTTATCGCCGTTATAGCACAATTAACTTATTGTAGAGTTGATAATTCACTGAGATTTTATTCAAAGCCGTTTGACTTAGAACGTGACAGATAAAACTCGTGTTTATCCAATAATTCACACTTTATAGGAGCATCGGTTATCACCAACACAGCATCAAGAACTGCTGATTGCAGAAACAAATAACTGTCTATGGGGATTGTAGGGCCGAAGAAACCAATCAATTGCAAGCTCATTGACTTGACACTCTTCATCATAGATTATTTTTTTTCAAAATTATTGAATTTCACTTTTTTAAAGCTGCTAAGATATCTGCTTTTGGTAACGAATTTTGGAGATAGTTCCTTAGCTGTCCATAAACTACCTTTCAATTGCATTTTAAAAGTATGTAATTATTTAAATTACTTTTATATAATCATGATATAATTAACAGATTAACATGGAAATGCAAACATGTTTGAACAGGCAAACGTTCTTTTTATAAAAATATTTATATTCGTCACAGTGTAAAAGACGATCGAATATCGGAGTATGGTCCGGTATATTCATTCGGAATGTCTATGCCAAAATATAGCAACACAATGCCCATAGAAGGGGATGTCTAGAGCCGTATTTCTTCTTTCACGTTGCGCATATTTGAAAAGTGTACGAGAAACGAAATCGAAAGCAGCAACCAAATTCTTTGTTTATAAAGAAGAATACCTTTTATTTACACTATATTATACAATAAAAACGCTTGAATTAAAACAGATAGATGATGTCACTAACGTTACTGCTAATCCCTTCAGCTTTATGGATGATTTTACTATCCTACGCTTAACATCGAATATCGTGGAACTTTAGTTTGTTATTTTCAGAATAAACTCAGACTTCAGTGTACACATTCAATGTTACTCAACGGTGTTAATACAATGTTGAGTTGACGCCAAAGTTGTTGATCTGGATTTGTTTTGTTTAACATACCAGCAGCCATTTACTGAATTGCATTTTTGATCTCTCTGTCATAGTTATAAAGCGTGAAATGGAATATAACCAGTAGGTACTTATATACTTATAGCTACTGATATGCTAATAGCATGGAACTCTAAGCTAGATACAACGACAGGAATCACCCTACAAACAAACGTCCTCTCTGCACGGGAAACCTATTTCAATCGAATACTATTGCTTGCATAATCTAGCAGATTTTAAGGAAACACTGCTATGAAAAAACCTCTCCAAAGCGCACACCTTCTTACAACCAACTTTTTTTCTGTACCAATGATGCCCGTTATAGGAAGGTTTCACTACATAAAGAATTTGTTGGCACATAATGATATACAAGTGATATGAGTGAAAATAATAACTTACATATTTGTACTTACTTTGCTCCAGAAATAGCTGTTAGAAACACCGTCGTTGGAATGAAGTTAAGCAGATCATTAGATTACAATTTATTGGGATGTTTAAAACATATAATTAATATTAACGAAGCAATTAAATAGCTGCATTAAAAACACTGTCTTTGGAATGAAGCTAAGTAGATCATTAAATCATAGCTTATTACAATATTCAAAACCTATAATTAATATTAACGAAGCAATTACAGAAACAATAAGAAATAAAATTGAAGTTAATTACTTTTTTCTTATGATTGTACGTAATGAATACACGTCAAGTATTAGCTTAATTATTAATTACATCGATTTGGTAAAATTTAGGTACGCGTACCCACAATTGCTAAATTATAGATAGATAATGCGTAACAAGTTGAATGGACTTAGGATAATTCTTGCACGTGTATCATAACAGTCCTATTCACAACTACATGGAAACGAGGTGCTGGCTACTGAAAGTCAAATTTTTGTAATGCAATAACTTTCATTTGTGTACAGTACCTGCACAAAAAGAAAGTTAGTGCATTGCAACAAGTTCTACTTTAAGCAGCCAACGCCTCGTTTTCATGTATTTGTGAATAGGTCAATCCAATATCACAGCGAGTTACCCCAGCGAGTAAAAAATGTTCGAAGTCCACAGTAAAGACGTTAGAGCAACGTCCTACATTGCTCTTAGTATCTTTACTACGGACTTTTATTCCGACTTCGTGCATCATGTTCGTATTAAGATTAACCTTCTCCGTTTATAATATTAACATAAAAATATAGAAAGGCGGATTTATTGTCATCACGTTGTTAAATTATATGGATGAAACGTCAATACATAGTAGTTTCAGATATAAAAGCGTAGTACTTTCTCTGAATATAATAGGTCATAGTTCAAATTTTATATACTGAAATACTTTAAAAAGAAATAGAATAAAATGCCTGGCCTGCTTTGAAAGTAAGCAGAATAATATTAGTTGGTATTACAAAATTCGTTTTGTTGTTTTGTGTTCAAGAAAAAATAAATACGGTGTTCCGAATAGTCTTGGATTAAACACGGCGCACCGATTGCATTCCCGGCTACCTTCGTATTCGAACAACGTATAATGTCATGTGTGGTACACCCCAGCCGGCAAAAACCTGTTCAAAGTCAGCAAAATAACGTTAGAACAACGTTCCTGTCCAAAATCAGAAAAATAACGTTAGAACAACGTTCTTTGAACGTTGTTCTTACGTTATTTTTCTGACTTTGAACAGGTTTTTGCCGGCTGGGACAATACCCAGTGAGCAAATACTTGTTCAAAGTCCGTAGTAAAGATGCCAGTACACGATTGAAAACGATGTTCTAGCGTCTTAATGCGGAATTTAAACAAGTTATTGGAGGTTGGATACTGAATTACAGACAGTCTATGAAATTATCCCATTATCTGAACCCCAAAATTATTGAATTTTACTTTTTTAAAGCTGCTAAGATATCTGCTTTTGGTAACGAATTTTGGAGATGGCTCCTTACAAAGAAAGAAATACTGGTATTGAATAGCAGATAAGCCAAGTAAAAATGAATAACACAAAAGAAAGGCTTACCTTGAATAATATAAAAGCCAAACACGGGAACAGAATAACAGAATCAGTGTAGAAGGTACGTCCGTTAAGCCGAATTCGTTCCTGCTAAGTGCATACGATTTACAAAGAAAGAAATACTGGTATTGAATAGCAGATAAGCCAAGTAAAAATGAATAACACAAAAGAAAAGCTTACCTTGAATAATATAAAAGCCAAACACGGGAAAGACACAAAAGAAAGATTGACATTGATTTAATATTATATAAGCCTGGTGCATATGAATGTGACAAAGGAAAAGCCGATATTAAAGAGTAAATAAGCCTAGTACATAGGAATGGCACAAAAAAAAGGCTGTTCTTGAATAGCATATAATCCAAATACATAGACATGACAGAAAAAACAGATGGATATTGATACGAATAAACGTATCCTAAACAAAGTTTATTATAAAGAGATATAAAAACAACCAAAGATATAGGTAAATATACCAATTTAGATACGTGACGTAAAATTTAACAATGTCAAAACATAACATGTAAAAAGGATTAAGAAAACAGTTTGAGTAAACTTAAAAACTTTTACCCCAAGAACACAAGTACAGCATATTGTGCCGCACATATATAGGAATACTTACACTGTGCAGAACATATACTGATATACTGAATGATCTTATGTATCTATATATGATACTATACTTGCTTTCTCTAACCAATAACGGTTGAATTCTTTTAGGGGAATAATTCGCTGCGAAAGCCAAAATACCATGATTTTGACGTTCAATTTCTAACAAATGGAAAGTCTTCTTTTGCCTTTCACATTGAAATTTTTCGCCTAGTGAAAATCAACCAGAACCACATTCTCCACTACAGTATATTCGTAACTCTAAAGTTTAGCCAAGTTTAATTTTTCTAAAATCTTTTAGTTTTTTAGTAAAAACAAAACGTCCTTGCCATTCAAAAACATGTATGTCAATATTTGTATTCTTAAGTGTATTGTCATGCGATATCATATAATTTCAAAACTATATCATATGAAGGATGCAAAAAATAAACATTGTCATAAATATAACGAATAACATTAATAACATAACCACAACTTCCGTTCCATGTTGAATCATCGATTAATCGTTTTTTCTAAAGAGCGCTTTTGAATATAGTATATTAACTGTCGGCATGTCAACGAGACAATGTTACTTCTGAAGTAATGTACTTAGAGTACTTTGTAGCTAACTGCTATTTTCAAATTCTTTTATATAAAGTACAAAAGTAGAGTAAATTTTAGCTCAATATTATTTTAAATGTGAATATACTTGATCTAAAATCGATGTATTTATCCAAAGCGGCCAAAATGGTGTTCAAAATCCACAACAAAAACTCTAGAACAACATCGAAAGTCTAAGTCTAATCTATCACAAATACATAAAAACGATGCGTTGGCTACTCAAAGTACAAACTTGTTTTAATGCAACGACTTCCTTTTGGTGCAGAGACAGCATAAATAGGAAGCTATTGCATTGGAACAAGTTTGTACTTTGAGCAGCAAACACCTCGTTAATTATGTATTTGTAAATAGGTCTATTAAATTGCAATAAATTGCAAAGGTTAAGCTCTGAGGAAACCTTAATAGCACTTCTACATCGTTTGGATTAGTTTAAACATGGTGCTTACTCCCACGGAAGATATAAATCAAGTGTGAACGAGACGTCGTAAGAACATTGAACCATTTATGAGTAGAACAATTAAAGCTGGATTTCCATTAGCGTAAAATTTCGCGCGGAATGCAAATGAAGACATTCCATTGGTAGATTTTGACGTCATACGTCAATTTCTACCAATGGAATGTCTTCGTTTGGATTCTGCGCGGAATTTTACGCTAATGGAAAACGGCCTTAACAGTACATTTTGAAATTATAGTGGCCGACGAAAATAATTATAAATAAATAACGACACGTTCATGTAGACAAATTCATGTATTGTAAGCTTACAAATCAAACACTACATAGAAATGTCTGAAACAAAATCCTCTTTCCTTATACTTTTCTTCTCTATAATCCAAAGGGGATATCAAATTAAAGCTCACAAAATTCGTGTATTGATCACTCTTTGAACAATGTTTTATAATTAACTGTGAAAGTCCTATTATATAGAGAATCTATTTTGTTTTTAATCTTTATAAAATAACTGTAAATAGCTACGTATCATTGATCGAGAAATTCCATTTTATTCACAACTTAACCTTAGGCAAACATAAACTCACCCTGGATATTCTTGTCACATTTTTTTAATTCAAGGAATATGACCTTTGGTAATAATGAAGAGAAAAACTAATGTTTTCATTTCACATATCGGATCAATCAAAACATCATGAATTATGTCCAAATTAATATTATTGATGCTACCCTGTATGCATCCCAGTAGGCAAACGACGTCGTATCAACGTTAAAACAACATCAATACGACGTCGTCTCGAACATTTATTACCCATCGGCAACGACTTCAAATCAACGTGGAAACAGTTTCTGAATTCGTGCACCTTATTAACTAAGTAGGCATAAGAAATCCGAGATATAGTGGGTCATAACGTCATATACTCGACTGGGTATGTTGAACCATATAGTTTCGAGTTAAAATCGGGAAAAAAAACTATTTCAGTCAAGTAAAAATCAAAGATAACTTACTCTGTCTACTCCGAACATTTCAAACAAACAAATTTATAAAATACAATTCAATAAAATACGAATAATAAAAACATAAGTTTTTTTTAAAATTGTAAAAGCTTTTCGGTATAACCGATCTTCGGTACTGTAAACTAATGATTTCTTTTAGTACTGAAGATGGTTTGTACTGAAAAGCTTTTACAATCTTGACAAAAACTTATATTTTGATTACTCGTATTTTATCATATATGACGAATTTATTATTTAAAATACAATTTATATGCGAATAAAAAAAAGACTGAAAAAATGAATTTCTCTGCATCAATTGGCTTATGGTTTAGTGGATGTCATACGAAATTTAAAAATTTATAATTGAATTTGATTCTTAACTCTTTTCCGCCGGACACCCGTATTTGCAATATTTTGACAGTCATTCTTTACTTAGTTTTAATATATTCCGGGGGCAAAATTAACAAACGAATTAAAAATAATATTCATAGATACGACGTCGTTTCGAACAGTTATTACCCATCGGCAACGACTTTATATCAATTTCTTAATATGTGCACCTTAATTACTAAATAGGCCTAAGAGATTTACCCCCTTAAACACAAATAAATAAAGAGAATTTTTGCAATAAAATGACGAATATCAGGAGGTTATGAATCAAGAATCGTGCAACTGATTGGTTTCTTCGTGTCCAGTTTCATTTCTGTTGCTTTTCATCAATTTAATTTCAATTTTAAACTCGTTCCCAGCGCTTCTTGCCTCTTTGATATTTATTCTCGGCAAAAACAATTAAAGAGACCAGAAGCGCTGTGAACGAGTTTGGTTTCTGTAAACTTAACAAAAATTTGCTTTTGTAACGAATTTTGAGACAATATCTAAAATGGAAGAAGTATGCTGAACCTGGGGGCAAGTTAAAGCAATGCCTTGTTGATTTAATTAGACCTATATCGAAACTCTCATATAATAAGTTGATTGACTTGCTCTTATATGGAAAAAAGTCTATGATGTGGAGGTACATACCTCTATTCTGAAATGTACCATTGCTTTTTTAAAATCATCTGGTAGATTTTATATGCCTCTAATTTAACTTTAAATGTAATATTTACGTTTCACCCATCTTTCTTTTATTTTATGTTTATTACTTATGTATCTATATATTGGTAATTTCTTAGCATAGCTTCAAAAAGGACATCATGGGTATATATTTATTATCCTAGTTTCGTATAATTTAGATCCAAAAATCAATGTATTTTTCAGTACCCATAATATGGATAAATAATTACTATAAATGAGTGATTTGTAGCACGTGTTATTTATTCAAAACAATTGCTGAAGTTTGGCAGATGGTTATTCAAACGACGAAGATCCTTTATGTTCCTAACCAGTCTATAAAATATGCATATTATATTGGTAGCTAATAAATCCAAATTTCAATGGGCAAAAACTTATTTAAATTTCGCAATAAAGATGCTAGAACAACGTTGTACTAGCATCTTTACTGTAGACTTTAAATATTTTTTGGATGGAATATTAAAACAAATAAATCATCTGGTATTGACGTAAACAAGCCGACCTTTTGGATGTCTTGTTAAAAATAAGTTGCATGTGGTCAGAGGTCAATTATTTTCTCTACGTAAATGTACCTTTAAGAACATGTAATAAATACTTCAGAACAACCGCACTTATATTGACCGCTATTACCCAGTGGGCAAAAACTTGTTCAAAGTCAACAGTAAAAACGATAGAAGAACGTCAAACCACGTTTCTCTAGAGTCTTTACTGCGAACTTTGAACAAGTTTTTGCTCACTTGGTAGTCTGTCTATTTACCAGTTGGCAACAATTTATTCAAAATCAGCAATAAAGACACTTAAAACGTTGTTTGATGTTATTCTATCGTCTCTACTGCGCGACTTTGAACAGGTTTTTACCCACAGCGATACATGGAAAGTAAAAAATCAATTTAATGAATAGAGAGTAATTACAAATTGTTGTCGGCTAGTATAAAGAAACAACACCGCATGCATCTTGTACTGCTTTTTAATAATAAAATAAGTTGCTGCCATAACTATTAACCACAGCAGAAAAAAATAGATAGCTATAGATAGCTATAAGACCATGCTAAAAATGCGAAGGTTCATCAAATGTGAAAGCGATGTGTGCACAGAGTGAAAAACTACGGGATACGGACACGGACTGCATATTGTTATATATGACAATATACAATCCGTATTCACCCAGCCAGCAAAAACCTGTTCAAAGTCAGCAAAATAACGTTAGAACAACGTTCTTTGAACGTTGTTCTAACGTTATTTAACTGACTTTGAACAGGCTTTTGCCGGCTGGGCAGTATTCAGTATCCTTTCACGCTATGTGTTTGTTTGTTTGTTTGACGAGTATTTTATTCAATTGGACCATATACCTTTTTCCTTCTATTGTTTTCACCTTTCATATTTCCACCCCTTTAATATCTGCTCCTCTAATTTATGCGCCCCTGACTCTTGTTCTTGATTGTCGTCCATTTGTTCGCACTTTTCTCACGTTTTTTGCTCATTTTCGCTTTTCATGCGCAAATATTAAAGGGGCGCGAAAATTAAAAGTAGTAAACGTAATTTTCAACAAGTCGTTTCTAATTTTTAACATTAAGGAATCATTTGAAATTATCCTTTCAAAAGCAAACAGACTTTTTCACAAATACATGGAAAAGAAACGTTTGTTGCTCAAAGTAGAAACCTGTCGCAATGTATACTTTATTTTTGTGCAGGTAAAAGTATGTTAATTAAAGAAACTAAATGTAATCAAATTCAAATAATCTTATGTCAACGAGATTGCAATGGATTGATACGTTGGTGCGAATGAACCAATCCATTACAAGATCAATGACTTTAGTACACTTCTCGTTAAATTTTATATTTGAGAGACGGTCTCTAATTGACGTTAACATCCCGGTGGGTAAGAACTTGTTCAAAGTCGTTGTTCTAGCGTCTTTACTGCAGACTTTGAACAAGTTTTTGCCCACCGGGATTATATTGAATGTATTAATCTTATTATTATTTTAAACATATTATATTTTCTTGACGTCGATCCGACGTCGTGTATTTGCAGGGATTGTATCATAGAACAAGCATCTGTAGATTTGCTAAGATTGCTCTTGCGTAATATTGTAGATTTTAGAGAAAAACAGCGTGTATATATAACTCTTTGCATGTGGGAATTTCTGTGCTTTCGAAACATCGCCAATATCTCCGATATTTGTAGTATTGTATGTCCCGATGGGAGGAATAGAAAAGAAAACTCTTTGCATGTGGGAATACATTTTTTTCTCTGTAGGCGTATCATTATTTCTTTAAAAATACTTTAAATATTTTTCAACATTCTTGAATAGAAAACATCCCTGCAGGCACACGGCGTCGGTTCAGCGTCGAAACAAAGTCGCGATATCGTTTTGACGTTGTTGTGACCTTGATCCGACGTCGTGTGCGTACTAGGATATTCCTTATTTATATTCTTACCCTAGCAGTAGTCACTTCCTAGATTAAACAGCCCAGTGGGCACATGACGTCATATTAAGACCATAAAAACGTCAAAACGACGCCGCGATGTCGTTTGAAGTCGTGTACCGGCAGAGTCGATATAATTCAATATAAATCGATTCACCTTTTCTGCATTCGAGTGAGCACTCGATATCTAATCAACGTCAACAAAACAGCACCATTAAATACCATCACCATGCAAAATCAATGCAAAAATAAAGCTGTACACAAAGTCTAATTAATTTCAAAATGACGACGCTTTTCCGACGTTGATTATATCTCTATTAGCTACTACGAACCATAAAAGCTATAAGTTTCTCTAGAATAAAACTTGCATAACAAATCATTTTTACGGTAAAGAAACAAACAATGCTTGCATGCAACGTTAAAATCAACGTCGCAAATAAACTCCATGAAACTCCTAATCTGCCAGACTATATTTTTGTACAATACTAATTCTAACCCGGTGAGTACATCCCGATGACATTGTGACATAGCATATTTTACATTGAAACGACATCGGAAGCCTGCAGGGAACACTATACCAGTGCAAAACTTGTGCAAAGTTCGCAGGAAAAACGCGAGAACAACGACAATTTTTCGAATTTTGAACAAGTTTCTGCCCCTGTGTTCTGTACTAGGTAATTTTCAACAATATTGATAATAGCAAGGTTTTGATTCAAAATTATTTCAGCACCGCTGGAACAAACCAATTATAAATTTCGTAATAACCAAGATCAAAGCACCTCCAAATTAACAATGATGTTTGAATAATGTTCAAAGTGACCTCGGATATGTTTTTAATTTTTGGAGGCATTCAGTATTTCTTTAGAAAATATGTTGAGTAAGTGGAAACCTTTCATAACAAAACAAATATCCAAGAATAAACAATTGCACACGGTTTGTTAAAATACTTCTCTGCTTGCACACACCGTTAGATCATCGTTAAAACAACGTCAACAAAACGACGACCTTTTGACGTTATATCGTTGATTTGAGGTCGTATGGCTGCAGGGTTGGTTTATGCGGCGTTTCTATTACTTCTCTTCCTATGGTTAATTTCCATTGGACGAAAAATTCCGAGTAAACGCCAAAAAAAGACATTCCATTGGTAGAATGTGTGATGTCAATTTTTGCATATTGAATGTTTTCTTTTTGCTTTCGCATAAAATTTTTCGCGTAATGTAAATGAACTATCAGGTTGTCCAGTAGACATTTGAGATCTAATAGAAGTGTTGACGTCGATAAGACGTCGGGATGACGTCGATTATATGTCGAGGTGCCTGTAGGGAATCTAAAACTCAGATTATCTATTGATGTTGAAAGTAATTAAGAATAATTGATACTTTTCTTTATCAAAATTACAGTCCGCTTTATAAAAGAAAAATCTTAAATCTCTTGTATCTAAATATGTTTTTACTTATAAGCACATTTCACCGGTTATAAATCACGAACATTATCTCACCTTTGTTTCCTCAGGCTAAGCAGTTACAGTAATAAAGAATGCTACTCCAAAGTATATCTTTTAATGCACCACCCATTTCGTTAAAACTCTGTCAATTCATTCATTAATCTCAGAAGTTTAACAACGATTTGTTAATACGTTATGCATATAAAATAAGAAATAAACCGGAAACTCTCCGTATGATATGCTTCTTGTAAAACTAACTATCTTCGTGTCATCAGAACACTACAACTAGTCATGTATTTTTACTATTCATGAACTCGCTCATCAAAATAGAAATTGATTTAGGGTTGGTTTCCACTAGGCGGAAAATTCTGTTAAAAGCTAAAATGAAGACACGTCATTGGTAGAAATCAACGTCACGTGATATGTGACGTCAATTTTATCCAATGGAATGTTTTCTTTTGGCTTTTACATGGAATCTTTCGCCTAGTGGAAATAAATCTTTAATAACGTTTAAACAAGAATAGTTATTTTAACAGTAAATTAAAAATAAAGACCGCCAAAAATTTGTCTTGTACCACTTATTCTCCAGAGATATTTTATCAAAGTAGACCGAATATAAAAGAAAACAGCATGGGTACGAGATTGTTATGTTGAATTAAAATAATTGAATAATATTTCGATTCAAAACAACCACGTGATATTTTGTTATATATTATCTTTATTTGTTTTCTTAAAATTCCATCTTCATTCTGTGTAAATCTACTAAAAATTTAAAAATAGAGATATTACCAGAATCTTAAGTTTGTCACTCAGCCAGATTTATTTTATTGATATAAGGAGATTTTTTAGATTTGCAACCCCATGAGGCAAAAACTTGTTCAAAGTCTACAGTAAAGACGCTAGAATAACGTCGAACCACGTTGTTCTAGTGTGTTTATGGCGGACTTTGAACAAATTTTAGTCCACTGAGAGTGTGACTTAGCATGGACATTTTTAGAATATGTCTAAGCAGAAAAACGGTGTTGGCCCTGGATCTATTGGTAGAGACTCTGTGGTACTGTAACTAAGATTTTAGCGAAGAAAATTCTGTTAAAAGCCAAAATGAAGACACTTCATTGGTAGAAATCAACGTCACGTGATATGTGACGTCAATTTCATCCAATGAAATAATTCTGGATGTATTTAGTTCTTAGTCAAAGCAAATTGAATCTCTATTTTTTCCTTCCCTTTAATCTACCTGACATCCTTGAAGTAAAAACGAAATACGTTTGCGCAAACCACGTGTAGCTATAGAAATATAAGAAAGTAAAGCTTAATCATAAGGATTAATATAAAAGCTTAGAAATTAAAATGAAGAAGAAAAGTTCCCGTTCAACTCCAAAAGAACGTCAAATGCTGTCGTTGTATCAAAGTTGTTTCGACGTCATGCACACCGAATCAGGCTTACTTTCTATAAACACACGACTTCGGATCAACGTCAAAGAAATGTCGCAACGTTATTCCGACGTTGATCCGATGTCGCGTGTCTATAGGGTTTTCTTCAGATGAGATCAATCTACCTTGGTATATGTATATTACTGAAACTTCTAAAAAAAGAAACAAGACAACAAGCATTTCTTCTACTAACTACGGTATCTAAATTAAAATTTGGGATTTTTAAATCAACTATTACTCACTCGATACTTACATCCTACGGTCGATCCTAGTGGACAAAAACTATAGTCAGAAGATGACATGTGACTGTTCTATATAATTATAGTTATTTTTAATACGAATTAATACGAAGTATCTTTGCGTGGGAGATGATAAAATGACTACAAAAAAGCTTTTAAGCTGTTCCCTTGCACGACATAAATATTTTGTCGTATTTTATTTTACATTTTTTCTGAAAAGAGCTATTCTTGGAAAGATAATGCTTGGCTAATTTCCAAGTTAGCTATTTCAATTCTAGGATTCCGATCCTGTTTTAAATATGTTTTGTTGCTATGACATAAGATCAACCTCGTTCCCAGGGCTTCTTCTCTCTTAACAACGTCAAGAGAGAAGAAGCCCTGGGGACGAGGTTGACATAAGATAGAAAATATCGTATCAGATTAACATAGCTAAATGGAGAAAAAATGTCTTTATTATTACGTGTAATAATTGTTGTATTATGATTAGGCACATAAAAAAAAAGTTATCTAAAATAGTGTAATTAATGATGACAATCACAGCGTGTCGTGAGGTTGTATCTAAATATTTGTTCATGTAGCACGGGACGAAATCACGTGACGAAATGATCAGCAAGACTTCTCAATGAGGAAATATTTGTTATAAGTCCGCAATAAAAACGCTAGAATAACGTTGAAATCGTGGTTATAGCGCATTTACTGCGCGGACTTTGAGCAATTCTTGCCCCACCCACTAGACTTACAAAGTTAAAAAAGATCCAGGGCCAAATATGATTAAACCATTTCAAGACCATTGATTCAGTTATCTTTCTTTTGAATTTTATTTTTGAGACGACATCTAAGTAGAAGGGTGTTATGTCAGCGAGCTTGCATTGGATTGATTGTTGTGAGACGAGACTAAGTACAGGTTATTGTTCTTTCTCATATTTGACCAGTTTGTCATGACCTTTGTTATACATGAGCTGTTTAGACTATTTGTTTTTTGAATATGTTTGAGGCGTCATTCTAACAATTTTGAACGTTGTTTGTGACTGACGAATACTATTATGTTTTACAACAATAAGTAAATGAACGTGCCCATTGTACATCAAAAACTTGTTCAAAGTCCGAAGTAAAGATGCTAGAAAAACTTCAAACGATGCGGACTTTGAACAAGTTTTTGCCCACTGGATAGTATTATTAAAACAGACAAGGGATCATGATGTTATTAAATTGCTTCAAAACACAATCTACTGGGAAAACACTTCTTCAAAGTCCACAATGAAGACGTTGTTCTAGCTTCTACATTGTGGGTTTTGAACAAGTTTGTGCCCACTGGAAATACAACAAGTTGTCTAAAGTCATAGTAAACGACGAGTGGTTTGCGAAAACTATGTGTTTTCTTTTATATGAGTCATCATGTTTATACCATTATTAATGACTCTCATGGTTCAAATTAGAAATACAATGACAATACAGAATTCAACAGAGGAATATTTTTTAATAAATGAACTTGTTTTAATGAATATGTAATTTCTATTTCTTTTTAATTTTAATAACAAATGATGACAACCACCTTTACTCTACAAGATTCTATTATTACTAATAGATGCCATGTTCCTATTTATATTAAGTTAAAGTAATTATGTTTAATATACTACTTTAAAACGTTTTATTAAGTGATAACTTAATACATTAAGTGTAATGTTTATATAACAACATTTAAAACAGATGCATTAAGTTAAAGTATACTTTATTTATTATACATCGTATAATGATATCATGTGTAATGACACGATGTATGATATATAATATTTGTATGCAACTCATATTCACTGTGCAAAAGTTATTTTTGAGCATTGCTCCAGGGTATGGTTTGATATTTCACAACTCTCCTCCATAGTGATTTAATATAATTTTATCATGATAATAGTGTTTCAATTGTTTATTTGAACTGAAACTTTGGCACTTTGGCAATAATGGATTTTCTGATAATTTTATGGTATTGAAATTTGGTGACTTTTCTAACTTTTATCAAGATTTTGACCTTTAATTTCTTTTGGAATTTTTACGTTGTTTTTCCGGGGGTAAGTTAATTCTAAACAGCGGGTAATTTTTTGAAAATATAAAATTTGGTTAAAATGCTATCTCTGATGTTGTTAGGCTAACTTTGGGACAGGTATGTGTTAATTATGGAAATGCTAAATGAAATATATAAAAGTATTGAAAAATACAGAATATAATATTTAAGAATTAATATTTTACTGACCAGATTGTATATTTTTACAGACCACAAAACGACTGTTACTGATATCGTTAAAGGAGGTACTAATGACGTCATCAAATCAAAAATAATTATGACACAATGTTGGTATTAAATTTTTCTATAAGTGTACCAAATTTCGAATCGAAAACGAATCCAACATCTCATCCAACATTTATGGACGGTGTTGGATGAAATGTTGGATGAAATCTATATCGTTTGC
>JAULBZ010000171.1:0-38481 GCA_032360805.1 Neoturris breviconis
AGTGCAATCAAATCATCTTGTAGAGAAACTAGCCTAAACTTAAGAACCCTAAAAACGCTAGACTGGCGCACACCTCCAAACGTCCCCAAAAGCTGCCAGACTAGCCTGCCTAGACTATGCAAAACGCAGTGGTAAGGTTGAAGCCCGACGCACCACATCCCGTCACCAAGGGCCGACCTTAAGGGAGGCGGGATGGGCATGTCCCTCGATCGAATGCCACAACCTACGCAGTTCTCGAGGATTAAGAACGGTCCTAATTAAGAGGGGCAGGAGCACCAGGAATGAGCGCACCAGTCGCCTGCAGTGGTAGCAAACAATAACACGTGAATAACATAATATCATCTTTCGTATCTAAAGAAATAAAGAAAACCAGCAGAAGACAGCTGTACCTAGTATATATATATAGAAAACCTAATAATATGTACAACAGGCCAGAAAACACGTGCCTATAAATATTCCTAAATAATGCCCCAGGGGCATACACAAGTGTGCCAACCACAACTAGGGTGCAGATGCATGGCTGAAGACTAGTTGTGGTCAGCGAGATAAGCAAATAAAACAACTGTAGACAGGAAAACCTGAACCTACTAAAAACGACCATAAGGGTTCCAGCAAGTAGCACCCGCCGCCGAAGCGCACATGGAACTGGCATAACTAGACAGAAGCGATGGAGATAAACGGATGTAGCGCGTGAAACAGTCGCTGGACCATCTGCCAATTATCTGAATCGTAGCATCGCTGAAGCCTGCTGCTGCAAGAGCGGTGGCTCCACCGATGCGAAACGAATGTGTGTTGAGGTTTGCTTCATGCAAGACCGTGGACAGAAACGTGGACAAGCGTTGCCGGGTGAGGAAACTGCCATCATCAAACACATAAAGAGGTACTGAGAGCTGGGACGGGCGTGAATGCAGAAAGAGTCTAAGTGCCCTGACCGGGCAAACTGTGGTACGTGTGGTGCCAATGCGAATGGAGCAGCCAACCTTGAACGGATCAGTCTTGGATGCCTTGATGTTGATAGCCATGGATGAAAAATCGTTGCTGAAGCGGATGTCGGAGGTGGCTAAGTTGGAATCCCGAGCGGCCCCATGAACAGTAGGTGCAGTGTATTCTGAAGCGCGGAGCAAACCAAAGAATGCTAAGGTGCAACATGACCACCAAAGCCTGCGGTCGTTGACTGTGAGTGATGAGTGTCGAAGCCAAGTGAGAATAGTATGGAGGTGGACCACCGTGATAGGCTTGCGAGGCGGTAACGAGAATTTGTTTCCTTGAGTACGCTTGATCCCCCTTAGTACGTAGTAAAGCCTGGGCATGTTAGCTAAATCCAAAGTGAACCCATACGTGATGATGTGGAACCGGATGCCACTAAGATAAGTTTTTATAGTTTTAGCAGCGACCCGCCTGGATAGGTGAGTGCAATATAAAATCAATGTGTGTTCGTGGACGGGAACAACGGGCAGTGATGAATGCAGGCAAAACAACCGGTATTCCCGGAAGGCGGCGGTGTAGGACCGGAAAGTGCTAGGTGCCAAAGCAGCAGCGTATAAGTCTTGAGCGCGAGAGTTCAGATGGTCCAGACGGCTGGCGGGATAGCAGTGGGGGCTGGATCGGCGCCATGTGCTATTTGCTGGAACTTGTGAACCTGAAGACGAGATAAGAGATCTGCTAAGACATTGCTGTGACCAGGTATGTGTTGTAACATAATGTTAAAGTTAAACTTAGCTGCTTGAAAAAACATAAACCGGAATAAACGCATAAGGTGAGGGTCTTTAGCAGATCTAGACTGCCAGCAATCACAAATAGGTTTGTTGTCAGAAAAAACTAGAACTTGCTTATTGGCCCAAGATGGTCCCCAGGTCTGAACCGCCACAACTATGGCAAATAACTCCTTGAAATTTATAGAGTGGTCCTGCAGATGTGGCGGCCACGTGCTGGAAAGCCAGTGGGAGCGGAAAACTGCACCAAAGCCCAACCTGCCGGAGGCATCCGTAAATAAGGAAAATTCGTCTGAGGACACGATGGGATCCTGTATGATAGCGACACCATTCCATGAACAGATGAACCGCTGCCACCACAGGATGTCCTCGCGTGCCTCAGAGCTAATTTGGATGCGATGGTGCAGTTTCTTTGCTGTTTTGGCTAAGTCGATAAGGCGCCTGACAAAGAGGCGTCCAGGTTTGACCACCTTGGCAGCAAAGGATAACTTCCCGATCAGAGATAATAACTGTTTCTTGGTGCACTTTCGCTTGGGTGCCCAAGCTTCTAATAGGGACCGTAGCTCGAGTACTTTCTCCTCTGGCAATCTGATCACCATGTCATTGGAGTCAATCTCGATGCCGAGGTACGTGAGGCGAGTGGTAGGTCCTTCTAGTTTGTCATCGGCGATGGGCACCCCTAAGAAAGCGAAAGCGTCTTTGACAGACTGTACATATGCACCACAGAGGTAGGAGCCAGAACATGAGGCCAGAAAAAAATCATCTAAGTAATGCAAAACGTATGGGATACCACAAATAAAAACTAGAATCCAAGCTAAGGCATCCGCAAAAGTGTTAAAAATAAACGGAGACGAGCGACTCCCGAACGGTAAACGGGTGTCAAAATAATACTTGTCGTCCCACAACATACCCAACAATTTAAAGTCTTGGGGACGTACAGGGCATAACCGGAACGCGTGCTTAATGTCTATCTTGGCCATGGAGGCGCCGGCCCCGAGAGAGCGAACCAAGTCTACGGCTTCGTCAAAACCCTGGTAACGCACAGAGTACTCGGTTTTGTCTATGCCGTCATTGACCGATTCGCCCTCTGGGGAAGATAGATCTAAGATGATTCGGTAGGTGCCATCTTTTTTCTCCACGGCTCCCAAAGGAGACACGTGTAGAAGAGGAAACGGTGAAGTCGTAAATGGGCCAGATGTGTGACCTCTAGAGACTTCCTTGTCAAGAGCAGTGGAGACTTCCTTATGGTGTTGACGGGCAGAGAGCAAGTTTCTGCGAGAACCAGCAGTGACCGGCCCTCTGTAACCGATGTCAAAACCATAAGAGAAACCATTAAGCAGAAAATTGACTAGCGAACGATTCGGATGTTCATACAAGACCTGAGCCAAACGAGGGACGAGAATAGGCGACGAGACCAGGTTGGGTGAAACAGCACTAGAACCTAGCTGTGTGACGTTGGGTGCAATGGCTGACTGGGTGTGACCCACCACAGGAGCTACACACGTGGGCTTGGGTGCAACGTGTGTTGACACAAAAGCCATTGGAGTTGAAATACCAACATGTGTGTTGCGGGGCCTGTGGTGGTTGGATAATTTTAGCAGTTTTAAAGAAGCCAAAATCAGTACATTTGAGAAAGATTAACCTACAGTACGATGAACATTGTTAAATCAAGCTTGCAATTGATTGGTTTCTTTGTTGATTGAGCACTCTTCCCTGCAAACAAATTTTGGAAATGCTTCCTAAATTCAAGGAGGGAAAATTTAATAAGCACACTATGCGCTAATTCGGTATGCTGTTAGTGAGAAAGTCCAATATTCACTATCAAAGTCTAAAAATACCATGGGTATACCAATTTCACATGTGTATTGCATTTTGTATTAAATAAACCATTGCTATACTATTGTTGATATCAGCATGGCCATATTGATTTTATCGAAGGAACTTTCTTCGTCTTGGCAGAGAAAAATATATGCCTTGTAGAGAATAGGTTTGGTATGTGGAGAATGGGTTAATTTTGACCTGGGATCTTTAATGACCAATTTAAATTAAATTCTGATAATCCTCATTTAAGATCCCCCTTGTTTATTTCAATTTTTTGATTTATAGGGTGAATCTTATTTATAGTGAAGTTCAAGATCGAGTTATGGTAAGCAACAATATTCCAAATAATTTTTTTTTTAATTTAACTAAAATTTATGAGGAAGAAGTGAAGAGGATAATAATCACGGTGGATGAGGGATTTTTGTGCATATACAGCTTCAGGTGTTATAACCTGTAGCTTTGCTCAAAATTCACTCCTCTGCAGAGCTTATTTACCCTCATTCTGACCACTGGTGTATCAGTGCGCTGAAATGAATCAATTGCAAGTTAAGGATTCTATTTTTTAGGATATGCAAAACCTTTGTCGTATAAGTTCACCATAATCCAATTATCTCAAAATCAATTAATTTTCACAAATAATGCTTTATGGAATATAGTCATAACCAATCTGGGTTTAATAGAAAGGTGAAAACAATTGTCAAGCAACTTTTCCCTATATGTTTTGCCAAAATAAAGTTTTCCAAATAGAGTTTTCTGTCCAATGGACTAAAATTTGGTTGTCGCATTCTAGGCAATATTACGAGACCGATATCCAAATATTTTTCAATTTCGTCAATTTGGGACCGAGTATCATTTGAATTTTATGAGGTTTTGACAACATTCACCCAAATAAACATGCTAAAATGATAAAAGAGCTGTAGAGAGTTGGATTTTTTTTGACATTTCAATTTTATATTATACTTTTTGACCATGAACCTTTTTTGGTAGACATTTTGTATATTCTTCCGCCATTTTTGTGATATTTTTTAAAAAAAATTTTTTTTAAATTTTAAGAATTGAAGTTTCCATTTTGATTTTAGGAAGCTTCATTCATCAATTTTGAAATAAATATTAATGTGTATTAATGTTTATTCACTTTAGGGCCATAAAACATTTAATTACTATGATGAGCATCAAATTTTATAACATTATTAATTACTCTCAATTCAAATTAGAAATATAATGACAATATACAATTCAACAGGAAGATTTTGTTAATAAAATAATAAATTGTTTTAATGAATATGTAATCTTTTATTTCTTTTTAATTTTAATAACAGATGATGACAACCACCTTTACTTATTTCATTAACTTAATAAATTAAGTTGAACTTTTATAAGTAAATCTAAATTAAATGCATGGTTTCTATTATGCCTATAGTCTGTATATACAGACACCTGGTCAACTGTCGGCAGCAAGATCATCTGCTAATGCTCCCATCCGGCAAATACCTGTTCAAAGTCATGAAAATAACATTAGAACATTGTTCTAACGTTATTTTGCTGACTTTGAACAAGTTTTTGCCCACGGGAAAACGGCCTTTAAGCTCATTCATTGTATTGCATGTTTTATAGCGTATGTAAACAAATATTCATAGTTCAATGTTCAATGTTGTTTGCGTGCATGTTGCAATAGTATGTATGATAGTATGTATAATCAAAGCATATGTCATACTATACTATCCATAATATTCTAGTAGCCTTATCTAGTGCAACATATACCAAGTCTTTAAAAGCACAACTAATACTTTAACTAATACTCTCTGTTTTAATTTTACACAATGCTATGATGTATAATATGTGTATGCAATTCATATTCGCTGTGGAGGAGTGATTTTTGAACATTGCTTTAGGCTATGATATTAAATTTCACTACAATTTCTTCCATAGTGATTTGATATGATTTTACAGGTGTTCCAATTGTTTATTTGACCTGAAACTTTATCAAATTAATAAGAACATGGAATCCTAATGCCGTATAAAATTTGGGTGTCTTGATATGAAATTTCATGACACACTCTTCCACAGTGAACTGACATAATTTTACCTTGAAAAATGTGTTCCAATTGTTTATTTGACCTGAAATTCTACTATCCTAATAAAGACATAGTTCAAACACTGTATAATATGTGTATGCAAATCATATTTATGTGCTTAGGTTTAACTTTCACTTGGTTTGGTGGACTACTTTCAATGCCGTACCTTTGATTTCTTCTACTGTAAATAAATACTTAAAACAGTTTTATTTGAATTTTCTGTTGTGTATATGTTTTTAACGACAGAAAAATCATAAAACAGTTTTTTAAATCAGAAGTATGTTTACTTAGAAGAAAAATTGAGACACACTTTGCATGATTACGGCAATACAGGAATGTATTTTTCACAAGTTGAAAGTTATTTCCTTGTACCTTTTTCAGTTTGGAAACACGTATAGAGAAAAGTCGTTCGATAGTTATCTTTCTTCGTTCTATTAGAGTTAAATTGATTAGTACTATAGATCCATTCGATAAAACAATAAATAAAATTAATAGATTTTGAGAAAAAGTATACTCCTGTTAATTCGAACCTTCATGGGACCAAGGAAAGCAGTTTGTGTTAACGAACGTTTGACTTGACCAAAGTACTCATTTTAAGTCAAACTATAAGAAAAAAATAAACATTAGTTTGAGTTGAAGGGTTTCTTTCACTCAAATATTTTACTTGCAGACTCTTTTTCAAACAACGTGGAACTGTCAGAAAGGTATTTCCCATTTTGCAACTACACTTTATTATCAGCCTGCTTTAATAAGGTTAAGGCCCCATTTCCAATTTTAAACCCCTGACCCTCGTAAATGTGTGAGTTATCCGAAGAAATTGACTTGTCTGGACCAAAAATTTAGTTTGACTCAATGACGTCAAGGAATTTGAATCTGAAAAATATTTTGATAAAAAATGAAGTCATTGCTTACGAAATATAATGTCAAATATTTAAACTTTTGCATTTTCAAAAGTAATTAGAAGGTTTATCACTTTCAGCGGTCGGATAAGTCCATCTGAATTATGCATATTAAATTCCTCTCAAAATGTTACATTAGGAAAGTAAAACTCTCAAGAAGCGAAAATGAAGCTATCCTAAAGAATCTTGACATTAAAAAACAGTACATTTTGCTGCCAAAAATGCACCTTAACGTCATTGAAGAGATAGTGAATGTTCGAGATATCCGGGGTTCAAATTATTGAGTATTTATGAGAAAGTATTAAGGCAAGGTTCATGGGACCGAGTAAATTAGTATAACAAATATTCGATTTATCCACTATTCGTGTTACCGGGGCTATACTGTAATTTGAATATGGTGAACCTATATGATGAAGATTTCGTGTATCCTTATGTGCTAAATGTAGCGTCAACAAATGTTAAAAATGGCTACACCAGGTTAGTAAAATTATCACATAATGATAGATCCAAGTTTCAAACCTTCATATAATGGTAGCGATTAATGTGCCATTGGAAAGAGCTCGAAAAGCAATTTGAATCTATAGATATTGGGGTATAATAAATTTTTATTGCTTGTTTTAGTTAACTGGGAGACATATGGTTCGTGATGTATCTTGCAAGAATTGTGAAGCAAAACTTGGTTGGGTTTATGTAAGTCTAAAACAAGAAATCACTCGTCCACAGTAATTATCAAGCCTAAATATAGCTGCCGAACATCACCTGTGAAAGAGTGTTTTTTGAGTATCTTTTTGTAAGAACCAGGAAAAATTGGCCCATCCTTATGTATTTCTTCTTCTTTTTTTTTTTTTTTGCACTTTCAGCCTCAAAATATTCTTATTTTGTTCTTATTTTTTTTGAATAAATGGTTTTATTGGTAGCATTGTTTACTACAACCAAGCACTCAACGAGTTCAAAATCATATATCCTGATGAAACTTTAGACTATATGTTGGTCTAAATAACTTTAACAACATTGATATGAAACATTTTGTTAATATTTTCTGCAGTTCTTTTTTGCTCCGGTTTTAATCATTTATCATTTATATGCTGTACCTTCAAAGAATTGGTGACAAACATATCCGCCTCAGCTATCTTCTTATTTTGTTCTTAATATTTCACAAATCTCAGCCTGCGTGTTCTTATAAACTGTTTCTTATAAAAAAGAGCGTGTATATGAATCAGGTTAATCTAGCCCAAACGAGAGTCCGGAATTCGGATGCTGCCCTCCTCAGATTCAAGTTAAAGATGCTTCTTTTTCAATAAAATCCATCGAATTAATGCATATTTTTAGAAATTTGATTGAGTCAACTGAAATTGACAAAATTCAACAAAAATGAATCTGTACAGAAGTGTGTTAGGTCAACAAACTTGCAATGGATTGGTTTCTTCAAGCTTTGCTCTAATTTTGAGTACTATATCAAGTTCAGTGGTTGAAATAAGAGCAAATGATCACTGTGGAGGAGCAATATTTGAGTATAGCTTTTGGTTACTGAAACTGCTAAAGAAATCCCTCTTACACAGTGGTTATTTGCTTCTGTCCACTGAAGTTAATCTTATTTTGTCAAAAACTATCATAATGATGGAGCTCTTCTAGTTGAATATGTTTTAACAGATTCTAAAAGAAGCCATTACATTTGTTGAAAGTAGGATCACCAGGTGATGCCAAGTGATGTCGCTTTCAATCAATGTAATGACTTTATTTAGAACTCACGTGAACAAATTCACCTAGTGGAAATCCGCCTTAAGATTATTTCTTTATGATGCTGTTATTCTAGAAATGAACTGCTTTGTAGTTGTAAATATTTCTCCACAAAAGTTTCATTCAATGTGTTCTCTCAAAGACTAAAAAAAACTGTCCAAATATTTATTCAACTTCTAAAGTAATATCAGTACATCACCAAATAATCATCTCGTTTGAACCATTTACATTTTAGGTCAACCTCTGGTAGCTCCACCATTTTTCAAGAATCAAACATATTGTGACCATTCAATGAGACTTGGCGATTTTTCGACTCTCTGTTATAAATCATCACTTGGCATATTTATCACTGTACTCAATATATGTGACATACCTTACAGCACAACCATTATAATTGCAGAGCCACACAATGGTCTAGAAATTATAAAAAAGTTTACCAAGTCAAAGGATATAGCAATACCTATTAAATGTTTGTATATTTTTCAACGAAACTGGATAAATTTACTCATCTATTCAGTGGTTGAAATAATAGCAAAATAATCACTGTGGAGAAGTGATTTTTGAGCATAACAAAAATGTCTCTTCCACCTGGTTATTTGCTCTTATTTCAACCAATGCTATTCGTTTAATATTATACAAGCCTGGAAACAACTATTTGGCATCACCTGTGGAAAATGGTTCTCCGACAAAATGTTTTCAGTTTTGCAGCTGAAAATTATTCTCAGGAATATTCATCTGCCATTGGTAGTTATTATTATATAATATTATATAATATTATTATATCAAGCTTGATATTTACCCCTTTTTGGGTCGGAGAGGGGAGGGGGGGGATTCCGCCAGGTTGTCATATTTCATTCGAAAACTTCTTGTGTAAATTCTTGAAACTGTCACATTTGGTATAATCCCAATTTACGACATTTGGTATAATCCCAATTTACGCAGTTTTGGAAATTTTCATAGCTGTAGCACGTGATCTTCAAAATTTATTGGTCATCTCGAAACTAACTTCAAATTGCCCATAAAATCCTTTCAAAGTAAAAAAGTACAAATGTTAATAACTCATTCAATATTTGTCATATAGGCTTCAAACTTTCAGCAATAACTAATTGCATCATTATCTTTGTGTTGACATTATGATTATGACGTCACTTTGTGCTGACACCATTTGGTGATGTCATAACACTCGCCATGATGGGTATTTTTGTTATTTTTGTTAACTTTTGCACCCTATTCTGACACAAATACATTATTTTATGAAAACCCCGGAAAAACCTTGTATTACCTTTCTGAATTTCAAAACAGAATGTAAAAATTGGCTTTAGAACAAAAGTTATAGGCTTCGAAAGAATACACATTTTTTAAGAAAAAAATCATATTAAGGTGTGATTTTTGATGATGTCAGCAAAAATGGCGATATTAACAAAAAAATAACTATTTCAAAATGTTTATTAGATGTTGTAGTATTACCCTACCAAGTTTTATGACTGTATGTTAAGCCGATCCTGAGATCTCCCAACCCCAGACCATTTTAACCCATCCAAAGCATGGTCTAAATAGGGTTAATTGATTTCAATTACTACTGTTCCAGTGGACAAAAACTAATTCAAATTCTGCATTAAAGATGCTAGAACAACATTGCTGTAACATATACTGCAGACCTAACAAGTTTTTGCCCACTGGGGTAGTAGTCCTGAAATTCAATACGGAAATAATCATCTGTGGAGGAGTGCATGAACATAATTTTCATTGTCCTGCTGAAGATTATGTTAAAATGCACTCCTCCACAGGTGATTGCCATAGTGAATTTCAAGGACTGGGGTATATCAAAATCTCTTATCAGATCTTATTATTAATCCTGGAAGTTTAAAATGCTGAGAATTGGATATGTGTATATAGCTGAAAATTATACAAAAAAACACTCTAAATTCTGGCATGACTTTTCTAGTGCTTAGAAGTTTTAAGTGTGATTGTTTTGCAAAGAAGCTTTCACTTTATACAGTAAAATTTTAGATTAATAATTTTTTGTTATGAGCCTGACATTAATATTCTTCTGTTGATCAAATTCTAATGTTTTATTTATATGAGTTAACAATATCTTTATACAAAAAGAACTAATGGTTAAGTACAAAATAATACTTAAAAAATGGCATCATAATTTGAACGTTCCTTCCTTAAAATTGAAATGTGCTGACAAACAGTTTAAAATATCCGGGTGGGGAACATTAATATAGAACAGATTAGGTTTAAGGTTTATAGGTATACGATATATTTGAAGGCATAATGGCAGTCATTTAATGATATCATCATATGGCTTTCATTAGGAAAAAATAAAGAATAAACGACTCAAATTTACGACAAATCCATTTTTATTGACAACATTTCGCTTTTCACAAGCATTTTCAAATCAGTATAGTATTCCAAAAATCTGACATACCAAAATTTACATAGATCAAAAATTACACGTCACAAAAATTCCATTGTTAAAAAATTACAAATTTCCCACATAGGTGTATAATTCAATACAAAGATAGTAAATGTATACCGCATGGGTGTAATTACACGTCGCCGTCATTCAATTACAAATTTCCCACATAGGTGTATAATTCAATACAAAGATAGTAAAAGTATACCGCATGGGTGTAATTGCAGGTCGCCGTCATTAAATTAACAAATTGCCCACATGGGTGTATAATTCAATACAAAAATCATAAAAGTCTAATTATATGGGAACAACGGAAATATTTTTATTTAGAACGGTTGTTTCTCATAATAAGGAGATATTTCTTAATTTATAGTAGAAAATTGTTCTCCGAGTAGGCCAAAATACTAAAATGATCTAATAAAGGAATGTGCACACAATTCAGTAAATGATCCTTGACAGCTGTGGAATAGTGGCCCGAATTGACTCGTTTGCCAGTAAGTGGAGACAATCCTATATGCTCAGAAGCTGTAACCTTAAAGTGTCGTTTTGTTGTACCATTGCAGCCACCACACGCAAATTTATAAACAACACCAGATCGGAGATCTTTGCATTAAACTTGAAAAAATTAGACAACTTAAGAGTAGATTTAAAAACAAAATTAACCTTACAAAATGGTAAGCAGAGTTTGGAGAGTTGAGTACGAGTTTGTAAAGACAATTTTCCTAAATACGGCAAAACTAACAGTAGCTCTTTTTTACTGGCCGTGGCCACACTGACTTTCAGATATATTGTTATTTACAATCTTGTTCATAAATTATGAGACATTGCCACAAGTAAAACGTTAATGCAGAAAACGACCACAAGATCTCCCTAGAGATTTATCTCTGAGATTTATCTATTAACTTAAGACTTTGGACTTAGAATCTTAGGGCGTTTTGCAACCTTACAAATTCTGCGTTTCCTAGCAGCCTAGTACCCAGACTCTTGGAGCAAATTCGAATTTTCGTGCCATTTATCTGGTTAATCAATATTTAAGATTTTTTGCCTAAGTTGAAATTTCTTCTTTTTTTCACAAAATTTACTTTGTCTCATATATTTATTGCCAAGAATATGGATTACATATGTTATCATTATTTGCTGTGTTTGATTTTACAGGAATTGTGCGGTGTATTCTGAGATTTGTTAAATATTTTTAATAAAGTCTCTCCTCCACGGCCATGAACGCCAGATAGCTATTATGTAGGAGTGATATCTGAGCATTGGTTTAGTCTATGAAGCCGCCACGGTCCTCCAGAGTCATTATAATATTCTATTTCAGCCAGCTGCTCGGCTCCTGTAACTCCTTTAGGAAATAAGGTTATAATTGGTCATGCACCATAAATTGGTTACACCAACAGCAAAGTCTTGTGTCTTGTTGAAAATTCCTTATAACAAATTAACATCTTTTTCTTAAAGTTCCTGGCTTGCTTGGTGGTGAGAGAGGTGTAAAGTTGTCAATGCATAGTCATGGTCCCTCACATGAGAAACAACATATTATATTGAAACAAGTTTTCGAAAGTCAGCAAAATAAAACAAATGTCTTGATTGATGATGAATATGTAACTACGTATGGTATGATTTGTCCATTGTGTAAGTTAACATTCGCTAGAAATAATAGCAAATAATTAATATGGAGGAGGGATTTTTTCAGACCTGAGCAATGCTCAAATATCACTCATCCACAGTGATTATTAATTGTTCTTATTTTGAACACTGAGGAGCAATATTCATGCATAAAACTTTATATCCTGTGGATATGCTTAATAATCACTTCTCCAGTATGATTATTTGCTCTTATGCAAGACACTGGTAGCAATAAACCGAACTTGTTCTAGTGTTTTTACTGCAGAAATTAGTGTCTGCTATAAGGTAAATAATCACTGTGGAGAAGTGGATTTTGAGCATAGCTTCAAGCTTTGTCCTCCACAGTGATTATTTGCTCTTATTTTGACCACTGGGACTTTGAACATGTTTTTACTCGCTGGGTTTGCTTCCCATTTTTCTCTTTCCCACGTGCCAAAATTAGATAAATTTGTAAACCATTATAAAGTTTCTGGCTAAATCCCAGTGGGCAAAAAATTGTTCAAAATCAGTGATAAAGACGTTAGAACAACCTCGAGCATCATTGTTCTAACGTCGTTAATACAGGTTTTGAAAAAGCCCACTGGGGTATTTCTAACAAAAACAATGGAAGCAAAACAACTAGTGTGAAATTACCATCTTAAGGTTGAAAAATTCGTTGCGAATGCTGAAATAAGATATTTCATTGGTAGAACTTGATGTCGCGTGATGTGATTTGATAACAATTTTTTACCAATGTAATATCTTATTTTGGTTTTTGCAGCATATTTTTTGCCTTAAAACTGATTATTGTTTCCCAGCCACTTGCAGAAAGCTACGTCCAAATATACATCAATGTGAAGAGAAATTCCTTACAAAAGATGAACAACTTGTCAATGCAAACTTTACAGTTAAACTTGATGTTTGTACCAAATCATTGGTATATGCTGATGTCACAATACATGTTGCTGGGTATAACAGTGCCTACAAAGGATTATTAGAGAGTTCCCATCATTTCACTGTTGTTGAACACGATCGGTATAATTTTTCTCTCGGTGGTGTTAGTAACAACGATGGTGATGGTTACTTACCTTTAGATGGCGGTTCCATAAGTTTGTACGTGAAAGAAGAACCAACGAAGAAACTCGTTCATATTATGGTAAGATTTTTTTACTGTAACTACTTCATGTTATTTTCTTTTGATTTCAGTAGTCGATATATGAATACTTTGCAGTGGCGACAGTGTCATCCTTTTTTTTAGTAGACCTTGTAGGCCGTTGGCTAAAGTAATTGTAGTTTATTATTATCTATATCAGCTAAAGCTCAGGCTAAAGTAATCTTAGTTTATTGTTATCTATGTCAGCTAAAGCTCAGGCTAAAGTAATTGCAGTTTATTATTATCTATATCAGCTGAAGCTCAGGCTAAAGTAATTTTAGTTTATTGTTATCTATATCAGCTAAAGCTCAGGCTAAAGTAATTGCAGTTTATTATTATCTATGTCAGCTAAAGCTCAGGCTAAAGTAATTTTAGTTTATTGTTATCTATGTCAGCTAAAGCTCAGGCTAAAGTAATTGTAGTTTATTGTTATCTATGTCAGCTAAAGCTCAGGCTAAAGTAATTTTAGTTTATTGCTATCTATACCAGCTAAAGCTCAGGCTAAAGTAATTTTAGTTTATTATTATCTATATCAGCTGAAGCTCAGGCTAAAGTAATTTTAGTTTATTGCTATCTATACCAGCTAAAGCTCAGGCTAAAGTAATTGTAGTTTATTATTGTCAGCTAAAGCCCAGGCTAAAGTAATTTTAGGTTGTTATTATCTATATCAGCCGAAGTTATTTTAGTTTGTAATCGCTGAAGACCAAGCATCAAAATTGGACATCACCTGTACAGGAGTGTTTTTGAGTACTGTAATCAATAAACACTCCTCCACAGGTGATGTACGACTGTTATTTTGTGATCTCTGAAGACTAGTAACTATTTTTTTCAATTTATTTCTAATAAATCTTTCAGTCCACAAAGAGTTAATAGTGATTTGAGATTATCTCTGCAAAAACTGAACTTATTTTCGCAAAAAGTCATAGTGGTCAAATTTTTCATTTATCATCTTCATATGACGTCATGTTCACTATCTTATCTTAAGCAGTCAGATATATAGACCTCTTCATAAATGCATGATAACGAAACATTGGCTCCGGTTCAAAGTCCCTGCACGAGAAGTAAGTTATTGCATTGCAACAAGTTCTACTTTGAGCAGCCAACACCTCGTTTTCATGTATTTCTGAATATGTCTATTAAAAATTGTCAACGAGCTTCATACAATTGAAGTGCTTAAAATAAGAACAAATACTCACTGTGGAGGAGTTATTTTTGAGCATGTCTATCCTTAAAAATTGCTCCCCCACAGTGATTATTTGCTTTTATTTAAGCACTGAGGTAGACTCCTTACTATTCTGTATAGAGTTTTTGAAATCTTGTAAAACCCGGTGGGGAAAAAACTTGTGCAAAGTCCGCAGTAAAGACGCTAGAACAACATCTTCATCGCTGTTTTAGAGTATTTCCTGCGGGCTTTAAACAAGGTTTTTGCCAATTGGGAGCATGTTGCATTGTAATTTTGTATTTTAGCTATTACGTCACTATCCTCTTTTTTATGATGCTTTTCCAATCCTCCATGACGACTTCTATATCTCAAGAAGTACTGCATGTAAGTACCTACAGTTGTTGAAATATAAGTAAATAATCACATTGGAGGAGGGTTTTTTTAAGCTTCAGACTTTGACCTACCCCTTTCCATCTTTCCATGACTTCTATCTGTTAATAAAGGTACTATAAATATTAGAAAATAGCTTAGTGCACTTTAAGATCTTTAAGTGAATATAACCCAGAAGTGGTCACACGAGCTCTGGTCAATGTCGTTGTTTGTTTTTGACGTTGTGTTAGCACGGATCTATTTTTTTCAACCTCGTTCCCAGGGCTTCTTGCCATATCTATATAAGATTTCTTCGCCGCTCTGCGTATTTCGAAAAGGCAAGAAGCCCTGGAAACGAGATTGTGATTTTAAGTATCAAGTATGTAAAGCTGAATTATTTTTCCAGTGGACAAAAACTTGTTCAAAGTCAGCAGTAAAGACGCTAGAACAACGTTGATAACCTTGTTCTAGCGTCTTTAATGCGTACTTTGAACAGGTTTTTACCCACTGGATTTTGTTTTGTTTTTTATAGGTAAACATTCAACCCATGGGTCAGTCACTAAAATCATCGTACCTATCGTGTGTGTTGTGCTTGTGTTGCTTTTGATTGCATTTGTAACATGGTGGTGGAAGAAACGAAAGAATTCTAATCGTGGGTTACCGTACCAAATTGAACTTGGTATGGATGATGAAGAGGATGACTATTGAACTTGATATAAATGGTGAAGATGATGATTATTGAACTTGGTATGAATGATGAAGGTTAGGATTATTGAACTTGGTATGGATGATGAAAAGGAGGAATATTGAACTCAATATGATTAATGAAGAGGAGGATTTTGAACTTGGTATGAATAATAAAGATTAGGACTTTGAGCTTAGTATGAATGATGAAAAGAAGGACTATTGAACTTGATAGGAATAATGAAGAGTAGGACTTTGAGCGTTCCTCCACAGGTGATGTCCGGCAGTTATATTCAGACCAGTTTTATACTTCCCAAAATAGATGCCAAGTGGTCGAAATAAGAGTAAATAATCACTGTGGAGGAGGTTGAGAATAGCTTCAAACTTTCAAGCTCTTATTTCGACCACTGGAAGTCAGTCAATTTCAAAAACTTTTATTCTGCAGGACATCACTGTGGAGGAGAGATTTTTCAGAATATTTTCAGCCACAGTGATAACTAACACTCTTATACAAATACTATTCATGTTCTTATCAAGCTCACCTTTCAGGCTTTGTAGCCTGAAGCTATGCTCAAAAATCACTCCCTAGTGTTTATTTGCTCTTTGACTGCTGATTTATACGCAGGCGACTGGCTTCTATCGTAAAATAGCAACAACAACAAAACTTGCAATAAATCAATGTCAGCGAGCTATATCTTATGTTCTCTTACACAATGATCAACTAGCAACAAACCCAAGTTTATTGATTCGTTTGTTACATTTCTTGCTTTTATACAACGTTAGAATCCAGCTGCCTGTGTTTTATAATAAGTAGCCATCTCCAAAATTCCTTCCAAAAAGCAGATTATTTAGCAGCTTCAAAGAAGCCAAAATCTATAAATTTGACAAAAATTAATCTGCGATGAAGAGTGAATTGCAATTGATTGGTTTCTGTCGCATTTCTTTACGGTTCTCCAAGTCAGAATGATATTGAATAAGTTCATCTATTCATCTGTTTTTGAAAGTTATTCCCAGTGGGCAAAAAATTGTTCAAAGTCCGCAGTAAAGATGCTAGAACCACATTTAAAGTGTTGCTCTAGCGTCTTTATTTCGGACTTTAAACAAGTTTTTGCCCTCTGGGTTAGCCTATGTACGGTGAGAAAAGCTATGAATGTATACGAAGGTATTGGGACAGTATGTAACACTCTTTCGCGTCATACTAGACTGCATGTATCTATAGCCTAAGTCTATGCTCACAGCAATACCCATTTCTTTCACATCATATACTAGCCTGCATGTATCTATAGCCTATGTGTATGATCATAGTAATGCCCTTTTCTTTTGCATCATATACTAGCCTGCATATATCTATAGCCTAAGTCTATGCTCACAGCAATACCCATTTCTTTCACATCATATACTGGCCTGCATGTATCTATAGCCTATGTGTATGATCATAGTAATGCCCTTTTCTTTTGCATCATATACTAGCCTGTATATATCTATAGCCTATGTGTATGCTCACAGCAAAATGCCCATTTCTTTCGCATCATATACTAGCCTGCATGTATAAACAGCCTATGTGTGATCATATACCCATCTTATTATTGTCTTATATAGTTGTTTTTCGATCGAGAAGCTGGATTTTCCATACTATTTATAACAGGTGAAAAGTCGAAAGTTTTCAAAAAAATAAATAAATTAACATTTCATTGGGGCTATGCGTTGGCTACTTGTCTATGTAATATAAAGATAAAAAGTTGATCTGTTTAAAATTGTAATTTTTGCGTGTAGATATATATTATTTGTGTTTAATATTTATAAATGTTTTTGGCAAACTCGTTCCCAAGACCGTTTTTTGTATTTGAAAAAGACTTTGGTCCCTGGGAACGAGATTGGTTTTGTATTTAAAATTTTTCTAATAGATTGAAGTTTTATACACATATGCGGAACATTAGTTGTTTTTATCCGTAATAACCCGTAAAGGTGGGTCTCCACTATGGGAATTTGTTCGCACGAATTTTAAATGAAGCCACCTGTCAGCTGACGTCGCTTTCAACCAATATAATGTTAATGGCTTCATTTAGAATTTGCGCGAACGAATTTGCCTAGTGGAATTCCGGCGTAACTCATCCTTGGTAGCACTAAGATGCAGGTACACACATGGAACTGTCTCCCCGGAGAATCTCATTTCCAAACACTGGGAATGAAGTTTCAGTACAAAACCTGAATATAATTGATACTTTAGGAGCATTAACTTTCGCGGTTTTTGCGGATTTTGGCCTCATTCGCGAAAGTAGAATACGCGAAAAATCCTATATTGATCCATCCGCGAAAGTTTATGCTTGCCAAATTTTTCGAAATTTTCCCAGTTTCTTCTATGTACTTTAGTCTTGAATCTATCACCCTAAGGACGATATTTTTACAATTCTTACACTATACTACCCTAGTATACTAAGCTCATCTTAGTTTTTCGTCATATGATTATAAAAATCGGAAAATCAGTTATAAGAACTGCAAAAGAAAAAAATGAGAAGCTAACAACGTTTACTTTTGTATTTTAATTACATTTATTTACAGAAAAACAATTACTATTTTTGCTCTTCCGCGAAAGTTTATGCTCACGAAAAATTCTCTTTTGGACGATCCGCGAAAGTTTGTGCTCGCGAAATGCAAAAATTTCGCGGATTTTTAAAACCGCGAAAGGTAATGCCCGCGAAAGTTAATGCTCCTAAAGTATGTTAAAGAGCAACACAATAGCTGTCTAAAACCGAAATCAAAAAGGAAAAATGTTATCCAGAACTCTTTTAATTGTAATTCTAACAACATACAAGTTTTAAGCAAAATTTGCCATTTTAAATTTTTTGTGATGACATCATCGGAAAAATGATGACATCAACAAAAATTATTATTATCATGGTACACTATTAGCCTGCCAAGTTTCATTGCTATACTATTAGTCGTTCAAATGTTATTGAGCTTTAAATCCACAAAATCACAAAATAAATAATTATAATAAGTTTGGTCCATTCTTTACGATTCTTTTTCAGAATTTCGGATTAAAACTTTGGCATTTTCCAACATTTTCACTAAAAATCCGAAAACTATGTGAAAGAACATTCAAATACCTACCTAAAACTGCAAACAGAATGAAAAAAGCTTTTAGTCAAAATTCTAAGAAACTACGTACCGTTTTTTAAGAAAATGAATGCTGACTTCAGAAAAAAATATTTGGTACTAACTCTACAAAGTTTCATCTCAATCCTATTAGTCGTTCAAAAGTTATGGCGGGGAGGCAATGGTGGTGGAATCCCTCCCCAGCTTTGAGGATCTCCAAAAAGCCTAACACTTATAGGGTTACAGTAATAGCAAATAATCACTTTGGAGGAGATTTTTGAAAATAGCTAGAATACTCCTCTATAGCGATTTATTATTTTACTACCTTATCTGTTACTATTTAGAAAGATATAAAGGTTTATCAAAACTTGATTTCCTTACCGTCTTAATATTCCTTGTTAATTCAACATTAGTAAAAACACAACTATTCTCATCCAGATCCTGACAAATAAATCATTCAATAGCCAACTATGTTCATATGGTTTTCAAAACAAATCATCACAAATAATATTATCAGTCCTTGTAAAGAGGATTCACAAAACGTGTATTCTCACATAACTTTGAGAGTTTGCACACTGTGAAAGATGAGTAACATAGGAGTGTTTTATTAAAAATATTTAAATCACGACATACATAAACTACTTATTATCTAGACAAACTTTTTATAAAGTGTGAAAATAAAAACTTGTTAGAAAATAATCGTTTCCCAATAAAAGGATTTTATTATGCAAATACAGTTTAAACCTAATAACATCCAGCTGTTTATTTACAACATCAGTGTTCGAAAAGAAGACAAATTATCACTGTGGAGGAGTACATTTTTAGTATAGCTTGTAGCTATGCTCATATATCATTCCCCCATAGTGATCTTATTTTGAAACACTGAACACAACATCCAGTAGTAAACTAATCACATTCCAACTCTTGAAGGATCAATTAGTAGTTGCTAACCATAACCAATCATATTTAAATTGGATCACCATCGTTTCGTTTCTAAAATATTCCAACTATTTTCTTTTCTTTTAACTCTATGTAAATACATGCTATTAAAAACTTGCTTTTAGAGATTCTGTAAATGTTATGAATGATTTAGCTTGATGAAATACTCCATAAACAGCACACAACAAAGGGTATCTAAAATAAAGAAGATATACATATAAAATACATAAAACTCTGATGTAAGTGATACCACAAGAAAGAGAATGTGGTAGATGATACTTAAAGCCAACACGTAAATGACTCTCCCTCACAGACCTCATTTCCAAGATTATAAACATAAGAGCTTTTAACTTTGATTAGTACCTAGACACATTTACAAATCTGAAAGTTGCTGTTGGTATCACCTGTGGAGGAGTAACTTTAAACACAAGTGAACACTAAAAAAACACTCACTCACAAGTGATAACTTTTATTTTGATCCTTACACTTACATCAGCTATTTTATTTCTTAAAGTTTTAAGCTTTGATAATCTTACAGATGAAAATACAAAACTTTAATAATAGTTAATACAGGTCTAAAGTACGACATTAGTCGCAATGTTGTATGAGGATTATATCAAAGCTTCACAAATATGTCCAAAAATAGTAAGGAAGCATCTTAAAAATAATGTTTTAAAGAAGAGTAACTGGTCAAGAATCTTTGTTACCTACAAATCTCTTTACACTCTCCTTAGCAGTTTCTTGTCTCTTAATTTAGTTGATACACCTAATCAGTGTCTAATATAAAAGCATATTAATCATTGTGGAGATGAGATTTTTTAGAATACCATGAATCTTAAAAATCACTTGTTTGAAGTGTTGATTTGTTCTTATGACACTAACACTTACTCCTCCACACCTCCTCTTTCTTGCAACCATTCATAAACTTGCTTTACATTAACCGGCCCTTCCAAAACATTACCATGAAACAGCTCTAACTCAACTTCCTGTAATGACTAAATGAGAAAACACAAGAATCTTAATCATGACCAGCACCATATACTACAAGATGTATAAGGTTAAATACCACTCAGAAAAAAAATGACTCTTACACAACTCAAATGACATCGCCCTAACTGATGGTGCTTCATCATGGTTAACAACCTTGCCAATAAAAGACGAAAATTTCTATTTAAGTAAAAGAGAGTTGATGCATTATTTCTTCGTTACGCTTGGAATTTGTCAAGACTACAAACTTTATGCACATGTTCAAAAAATCACTCTGTAGAGCATGCTGTCTTGCAAACTTGGTGGTTTTATCAGTCTGCGACACAACGAATTAAGAGATTTAACGAAGTTATATTTAATGAAGTTTTAACTGAAATATGTAAAGATGTTTGTAAAGAACCAGCTTTATCAAACACAAATGAAATCGAAAATCGAGAATTAAGAGTAGATGTCAGCGCTAGAGGATTAAGAGTTGATGTAAGAGTTTTTCACCCTTTCGCTCCGAGCTACAGAAACCAACCTATAAGCACTACGTTTAAATCAATGGAAGCTGAGAAGAAACGAGAATATAATCGTCACATAATTGAAAAAGAGAATGGCTCTTTTACATCTTTAATTTTTAGTTCAAACAGTGGCATGATTCGTGAAACCTCAATCTTCTTCTCAAGAATTGCAAAATTAATATCAGAAAAAAGAAATCGAACGGAAGGCAAAGTGTCGATATGGTTAAAAAGAAAAGTTATGTTTAGCTTGATCAGATCTGCCAATGTCTGTTTACGTGGTACAAGGTCGAGAAGAAACACTAGAGGGATCTGATATACGTATATCAAATTTCACAACCAAAATCTGAGTTTGCAACAATTCGTTCTCCAAGTAACAACGAGGATGGAGTGTTACAAGTTTAGATTATATGTTATTATTATTATTGTATTTCTTAAATGTTTTAGCCTGTTCCACAGACAAGCAACATAGTCTGCTTGGAAGAGCCTATTGCATTAAAATTATTATTTTCTTATAAAAACGTAAAGCACACACACCCTCATTCAATTGCAAAAATGTTTAATCCAGTGGACGGTAACGTCTGGAAAATATATATAAAAAAATGTAAATACCACAATCATACCTTTCTGAAGCCTCAAAATAACTGCCAGACATCACCTGTGGAAGAGTGCTTTTTGAGTAGATTTAAATAAAAACTACTCCATGGGTGATGTCTGATATTTTGAGGCTAGCTTGTCCACATCATGTACAGTTCACCCAGTAAAATAAAGTCCATGAAAAACATTGGTAAGCGTGAACAGAAGAATGCAACTTCTTATGAAACATTGCTAGGCCCATGAGTCAGTAATCTTATCTTAAAAGATCCTCGATAATGTTTATTCAGTGATTGAAATAAGAGCAAAAATCCCTCCTTCACAGTAATTACGTACTTTTACGTTTTAATAAATTTCTTGTTTTTTGTGCACATAAAGAAAAGACTTAAGTAATTATCCTACCTGTTCATTATGTAGAGAAATAACATTTTATTATACTAATGTTTTAAAAACTCCAATTTCTCAATAAAATGTCATATTGGAACTCAGATTCCTGTTCAAAATATATAATATTATAATACAATAACATACTTTGCCAGACTTTACAAATGCCTCAATTACTTTTCGTGTCATTCCACCATAACAGGTAGCCACAAGATCAGCAAATCCACATGGTTCCCAAAAAATTGAATCATCACTTCCTTCTTCTCCTTCAGTAAAATGTTTAATAAATCTTTTGATCTCAAGAAAACCAAGGCGTATAATGGCAGCTTTTGCACTGTTTCCAGAACTAAATAATACAAAGATTTCTACTTTAAATGAATTACAGACCATCTCAAAATGAGTAACCCAGTATTATAAACACAATAAACTTCGTTATTTAACTCCGAAATCTTAATCAAAATAAAATGTCTGAGTCAACTTAACGCAGAAATAAAATTTCCGTGTTACTTCTTTTAAAAGTTTTTATTCCAAATATTTGATAATTATGAAGCAAATGAAGTTTGCGATCAAATTATCAAAATCAAAGGTACGGTATTGAAAGTAGCCCACCAAACCAAGTGAAAGTTAAACCTAGGCACATAAATATGATTTGCATACACACATTATACAGTGTTTGAAATATGATAGATCTATTCAGGTCTATTAAACAATTAGAACACAATTTCAAGGTAAAATTATGTCAGGTCATTGTATACGAGAATAGTGAAATTTCCTATTAAGGATAAACACCCAAATTTTACATGGTATTAGAATTTCCCTAATGTCCTTATTCAGTTGATAAAGTTTCAGGTCAAATAAACAATTGGAACATCTTTATCAAAACATAATTACATTAAATCACTATGGATACATTGCATACACACATTATACACAATCATTATGTACACACCAAATAAAAAATAGAGGATATAGTATTAGTTGTGCTTTTAAAGACTTGATATAATGGTACAGGCTACATTCAGACATTCATGGAAACTGAGATGGGGTTCCGTTGTAACCCTTTTCGGAATCCATCGGTTCTGTGGCACACTGACAGCTATATCGGTTCCGTGGAGAATAATTAGGTTCCGTAGGTTCTGTGTTTTTTCGTTACGGTAATGATAGGTTACGTTATTTAGGTTCCGTATTTTCATAATTGCATCTTATTGGTAGTACTTTAAACTTGAGATATACGAGGTTGGTTAGTTTGCTTTAAGCAATCGCGTTTTTTCTCGTCTTCTGCTGTTCAAAATGGCTGCATATTTTTAATGTGTTGGTGTATATAACAGAACAAAAATCGCAAAGTAATATCCATTCAAATTCTTGGAATGCATGTCTCAATTCTTAATCTCATCCTAAAACTATTTCGCTGTTAAAAGAAGCCTAAATAGTCAAACAATCGACGGTAAATAAAAGCAATTAGCTAGTATAAAATTCTGGTAAGTAAGTCCACAATAATACTTTTTGACAGAATAATATTTTACTTATGATAATATTCTATAAATAAATAATTATTCTTTTATAAGTTTTAAATAATATTTAATAAAGTTTGTTTACATAGAAAGTATAAAAGAAAATTAGAACGCAATGAATTAAACATCTGTTCTGAGAGACTGAGATCATGTTTTTCTTTGACATGTAATAAAGGTATTCGATTGACTTATAAGAGAAACATTTGAACGAAATAACCGCTGGTAACGTCTATAGTGTTTTTCAAGAAACCACCCTCCTACATAGATAAATATTAATATAATAATTTGAAGCAGCACGGTTGGTTATGGTTTACAAGATGTCCGATATGCGTTAGCAAAAGACCTTTAACAAAAGATATTTGTCTTTGAAAATACTCTTGAGGAAAAGCTCAAGTGATAAATTTTATTTGATAACTTTACTCTTACTCTTATAATTTACAGAAACGAAAGATGGGTTCCATCTCTAGAGATTCACAAAACCTACGGAACTGAAACGAGCGCTACCGTGAAATTTGGCCAGCAGTCTCGTAATATTGCCTAGAATGCCATAATCAAATTTTACTACAGTACCATGCCTTTTCAGTCCATTGGCCCGAACACTCAATTTGGACCCTTTTTGCCCAAAACGCGTGACTGAGTGGACGAAATTTGAAATATTTTTGGCAAGCCCTTTTAGAATATCGCCACGAAAGCTGGCACTGAATTTCAAAATGCTAGAACTTCGGTAACATGGTATAATATAAAAAGCGGGCCGCCGCTGCCGCCACTGAGTGATAGCAATAAACTTTGTTTGGTGGGTTAATTATTCAAAACGTTAAAGTAGCAGGGGAAAGGTTGATTCAAATATGGTTTCAAATCAGGGATAAATTTTTTAAAATACAGGTCAATTTTGGATCTAAAACGTAACTACTTTTGTTTTGGCTGACAATTGGCTTCTGATTTCGATTCCGGGGGTGTTTTTTCAAAATTCGGCTCTAAAAATTGATTATTGCCTCAAAACTTAACTTCTTTGGATTTTGCTGAAAATAATTTAGCTTGATTTAGCTTGAGGATGCCAGGTTTATTTCAGAAAATATTGTAAAAGTAACTCGAGCGTCTTCCATAAACTGAACGTAGGTGTGATCTTTCATATTCTTAGACTAAAAAACTGTTTTAATAGAAAATATTCTGTCTCATTTTCTTCTTTGTAGTAAAGTAATATACTGAATATTGTGATATTTTTTTCTAATAATGTAAACAACATTCCTTGAGGGCCTTGCTTCGTACTTGGACAGTCTAAGCTTTTTGGGTTGGGAACATCAAAAGTAAACATCCATATCTACAAACCCTCACATAAATTATGAGACACTTTTTAAATGTTAGCAAGCAATACACACCAAAACTGCTGAAAATGACCACTAGAAGTCCCTAGAGATATTTCGAGTAGACTTAAGACTTAGGATCTTAGCACTTTTCGCAAACTCAAAAATTTTCGTTGCTTCTAGCAGCCTAGTGCCCAGGCACTTGGTACAAATGTGTATTTCCGTGCAGTTCATATTGCTAATCAAAATTTAAGTCTTTTACCTAAGTTGAAACTTGTCTCAAATATTTATGTAAGTGATTGCAGATTTGGATTAAAATTTATTTTTAGAACGTAATGGAAACAGACTTTCGCCGAAACAAAAGAAGGTAAGTTTTGGGACCAAAATTAGAAAGCAGAAGTTTTAAAATAATTTTGACAATTTGATCGCAAATCTCATTTCTTCATAATCATCATTTCGGAATAAAAACTTCTAAAAGAAGTTTTAAGATATTTTGAGAATACTCGGAAATTTTATTTCAACTAAATTTTATGTCTAAATTAATTGAGTCTCAAAAAGTTAGTTAACTCGGCTAATCACGTCATATTCGTAACTCAAGCTCCATGAGGATTTTTAAACCTCTCTCAAAATTTCCTTATAAATATAACTTTTAAAAATTAAATTTGACCAAATTAAACAATAAACAAACACCAGGTGCCATGTTAATGAAAACTATAATAAATAACACTCCTCCACATGTGGGGCTTCGCAGTTATTCTCAAGCCTGCTGGCTGTAAACCACGAGGTAACCATAAAAGTTTACTAACTCACTCTAAACCATCGGATAAACCAGCTGCTGCAGCAACAACATTCTATTAAAATGGATATAAAACTTTTAAAACAAAAGTGTTGAGAAATGTTCAAGCGCCTTTAAAACAGGTAATGTATCCCATTTGTGTTCTATGAAAAGTCTTGTTCAGACGATACTTTATTTTATTCTCATTTTAAATGTCTTTGGCTGAAACACATGTTACATAATTTAAAAACAATTTATAAAATTGGTTGAAAACCTTCAAAAAAGCAATAAATAAATATGCGAGACTAATAAAGGTATTCTTGCTCTTGGTAATTTTGGTTTAAAATACCAAATTTAAGCAGAAAATGGTTCTGTTTTTATTGGTTGAAAACCTTCAGAAAAGCAAAAAAATGTGCGGAAGGCAAGGCAAATTTTTCATAAAATTATTAGATCATTTCATGCTCAATATGATTTTGGTGTAAAATACCAAATTTTAGTAGAAGACGTAAATCACTTCTACTTTTATTGGGCAGAAACCCCTCCAAAAAGCCTTAAAATGGGAGAGCCAAAAACGAGGCAAATTTTCAAAAGAATTTATATCATTCTGTATTCATTTTTCAATTTTTTTGCCTATAAGTTGTGTCAAGTGATTTCAAACAAACATGCCAAATTTCAGGAAAAACGGTATGACTGTTTCAGAGGAGTAATGCAGACAGAAACAGACAGACAAAGATCTGTATGACCATATTAATATATAGGATGGACTGTCCATCTACTATGATAAAACCCACCTTTGTTCGAGAATTATTGTGAATGAGATATAGTTTACACCAAGAACTAATCATGTACAAGCCTGAAAATAACTGTTGGGCATCACCTGTGGAGGAGTGTTTTTTGAGTAGTTTTCAGCTCCACACAAGATAATTGATAAATAGAAGAAAATGAAACCTTTAATGCACCACACAGCTCAACTGCTTTAACTTTAAGAGCGAATTTCACTTTAAAATAGCGGCAATGAAACAATTCTTTCCACATATTCCACTGATTTTGATCTTCACAACCTAAAGTTCCATGAAGTATAAATCAAATTGGAAAGCTAGATTATTTGCAGTATGCATAACACAAGTTACTCACACAGAGGATTGTTGGATGGAATAACTGTAGAAGACTATTATCTGACAAATCAAACAATAATTAAGCAATTTGCAAGCTTGACTCTCAGACATCACCTTTTGATTTTGAGGATAATTTTCTGCTTTGTAAAATATAATAAGAAGCAGTCAAAATAAAAGCAACATAACCAGGTTTTATTTATGAGCATAGCTAAAATATTTGTCCTCCACAGTGGTTATAAACAAAAGTTAATCTATTAGACTGACCTTAAAAATTATTGCTTGTTTCACATAATCCGACCGACCGTAAGTTTATGGTGCCGAGTGCAATATTTAAAAAGTAAACGTTTTGAACTGAAAACAGCCGACCTACCGACCTTATATTATGACAAATACCGACTGTACAATTTGTTTTATTCAATCTAGAAGAAAAAAGTTTTTTTGTTTTTATTATACTCCTTTATTTTATAATGTAATGGAATATGTGAAAAGATGCATCGATATTGTGGTAAATCTTCAGACGTTCTGATATATACTAAATACATTGCTACATAATTCCCTGCGTTCCAAATAATAGGCAATGTTTCCCTCATTTCTTCTCATCTCTTATAGCTCCTACAGATCAATTCACAACCAATATCAAATCCATACTCTGGTTCATTTTCAGAGACCAACCTTACTTTCCGTTGAGTGTGATTTTATGAATTCAAACGCCCTATCAGGTGAGTATGTAAACTTCATCTATGCAACAAATCGAGAAAGCAAATAGTGCCAGTCATAGTTTCTTTTTCTCACAAAATCCCGGTACATCCTTTAAAGTACTGATTTCACAATTATCTTAGCTATGGTAGCTCTCTGAGAAACGTACGACTCCAGTCTAGTTTTTGAGAAACGTACAACTCCAGTCTATTATTTACATACCAATAGTAGTTTCGGAGAACTTTTCTTTCGCAATTTCTTCAGCCAAATTTGGCCCCATAAGAACGCTAACTTTCATATTAAGTTTTTCATATATGACATCTGATGCACATTTTAGTTCATTGGTGGTATGATTAGCTCCATGGTATAAACTCTTTAGAAAGAAATAAGATACAGTTGAAATGATCAGTGATAAAAAGAAAAGCAAGTATATGGAGAAGTGATTTTCAGCATACATTTAGCTTAAAACTTTGAGTGCTGATGCTTCAATTACAAATTAGAAAAAGGCTCATAAAGACACAGCGTGAAAAACAAACATCTGAGCATAGGGCCAATTCCTTTGATCTTTTTACCGCCTCAAAGGTAAATAACAAACACAAATCTATACGATAGCTCGCAAAATTCGTAAAAAGTACCACAAACAGTTTCATAAAATCAATTCGAAGGCCATTATTATTTTCAAAAAAAACAAGTTGCTGGATGGTGAGTGGGCAAGCACTGCATCTTTTCTTATCTTTTCTGGGAATATTTTCTTCTTACTTTATAATTATCACTGTGGATGATTTTTAAGCATAGCTTCAGGGTTTGTAGGTATGCTTGAAAATTTCTCCTACACAGTGATTATTTAATCTCTCTCATTTCGATGTGAGATGATAGGGGCAATTTCTTTTAATAAATTAAATCTAGAAATAATATTCTACGTTTTAGTAGCTACACATCAATAATATGTTAATAACAAAACGGAAAAAATCAGGCACAATAAGTAATTTGCTTCTGTGAAATTGAACACTATTAACATTGAAACGGCAGACAAGTATATTGACTGGCGATCATATATTAAATGCATATAACATTTGCTGAGAGTTCGGAATTTGTAACCAGAAGCTATGCTCAAAAAGCACTCCTCTGTGGGATGTTGCAACATAACCTATCTAACTTATTTTAATTTTCTTAGGTGCTTAATTGTTATGCAGTAAAATGCACAAAAATACCTAAGACATGAGTAAAATCAATGTAACTCTACTCAAATCCATATAAAATGAAATCACAAATGTTTTACATACAATTGGCCGCAGTACACTGTTACTATAAAAGATGCTAAGAAGCAATGACTTCTATATTAATAGTCGTTGCAGTGTTTATTAAACTAAGAACAAAATAATCACTGTGGAGGAGCAATTTTTGACTAACAATTCCCTCCTCGACAGTAATTATTTGCTCTTATTTTAAAGACTATTGTTTTTAGTAATTTTAAAAGTGTACCTTTGTTAAAGATATTCCCACAGCTGATGGTTTAATTCCTTCTCTTACATCATCACAAACAAGACCTAGAAACTTATAAAGATAAACTCAAATTTAATTTGCAAGCCTGAAAATATCTACCATACATCACCCATGGTGGAGTGTTTTTTTAACTTAGCAGATGAAAATTGTAATAAAAAACATTCCTTCACAAATTTGTTCGAAAGCCAATCAAATGTCGTGAAAAGACAATTTAATCCAGGATTAATCATCTTTCAAACAATACACAGTAATATTGAGGTGTGAGTAATATATATCTCTAGTGACGGGACCTGCATAACTCAGTCAGTCTCCTGAAAAGCAGAAAACAGAATTTCAGTAATATCTAAATTTTAAACTTACAAAATAACATCAAATAATCCTTGAGGAGGAATGAATATTATAGCCCAGTGTTACATTCAAAGCCTGGTTTACACTCAGTGATTCTTATTTTGAGTTCAGAGTGCTGAATACTAACCTGTTGTCGTAGGATAAAAACTATAACATCTGCATCTTTCACAGCTTCTTTTGCACTTGGTACAGCTATCTAGATAATTTGAATTAAAAAAAAGACTTTATACAGGAATTATACATTAATATAGATGTAACCTTTCAACAAACATGTATACCAATAGCAGGGCGAGCATACGTATGTACGTACACAGGTACAATATTAGGGATTATTTTTACTATGAAGTCATCGATGCATACGTGATGTGTACGTAACCTTCCAGTTAGGAAGACATTCTATTGTGATGCATGTGTATTATCAAATGTCTAATATTTTTACGTAAACGAACATTCAATCAAGTGAATATTTAAAACCACCGCCAACATTTTTACATTTTAATAAATTTCATTATATAAAATAAATAAATAAAATGAAGTTCAAGTGAAGTTCACAGCATCCTGTATTAGGGTTCGCAGCTTTTGACTTCCTCTTCTGATAAAATATGTAACTTTTGAGTACATTTCACGGTTTACCTAATATTCAGAAGTTAGCTTTCATCAGCAGGTATTCTGAAGCTCTGAAAACAAACATCTGAGCATAGTGGTCGATTCCTTTGATCTTTTTACCTTGCCGCCTCAAAGGTAAATAACAAACACGAATCGATACAATAGATCGCCAAAATCGTGAAAAGTACCACAAACAGACACGATATCAGGCTGAATCCGCAAAAATTATGTTTTATAAAATCGATTCGAAGGCCAATATTATTTTTGAAAAAAAACAAGTTGCTGGCTGGTGAGCGGGCCAAGCGCTGCATCTTTTCTTATCTTTTCTGGGAAATTTTTTTTCTTACTTTATACTTTCTATCTTTAGTCCGCTATAAATCCTTCCACATTTATTTATGGTGACATTTTGTGATCTGTGTGCCACCTATTGTTCGTGATTGCTTCTTATAAAAATATATACTACTAATGTGTAGCATTATGGCTAGCAAGATAAATGTTTAATGATATGTAAAACTGTTAAAGAAGGATATTGCTTTCTTGAAGAATGCAATTTTCTACCAGTTCCCACTACCACTCCATTTTAAATTGCTTGTAAATTTTCTCAATGTCTGTGTTGATGTTTTCTTTCCCCATGCATTCAACTGAAGTTGGTTGTTGCCAGGCACTTGGGTCTAGGCCATGGAGCAGTGTGGGTTGGGAGAAGTGAGAGGCATCATTTACTTATTTTTGTTGAGGCTTTCCCCACTTTAAGACCTTATTTTTAGTGGTGGTAGGTGGTTAGAAGAGGACCCCACATAAATTAATCAGCGTATGTTTACAGTCACAATTAAAACTTTGTTTTGTAATTCGATATTGTTCAAAACTTTGTCTGGTCCACTAGATTGGAAATTCTTTGTGGAACTCTTATAAATTCATCTCTGCAATTCAATCGTTTTATCTCAAAACTATTTTTCAAGTCCACTGACAGCTTGAATCACAGGCATTTGACATATATATATACAGTATACAAATACCAAGAATAACAAAAGAAAGTACACAGGATATTCTGCATTAGAAGGGTTTTTGGATTGTCAATGTTTTCATATCCTTTAAAATAAAGATGAATTTATGAGATGAATTTATATATACCCTTTTTTTTATTTCCTTTTAATAAGAAAGTTAAACGATGGGACTTTTCTTCTGTACAATCATCAGTAAATATCAGCTGCAGTGATGCTTAATTTTTAGCTAAAATCTTCATACCTTTCAATAGCTTTAAATTTTTTTGTATATACCTTAAATTGCATTTTTAAGACCATCTATCTATCTTTCTGTATATTCAGATTTGCTATTTGTTATTTTCACTTCAAAGGATAATTGCAGGGTGTATAATAAGTGTGGGGTAGGAAGCGAGTCATGGAAACCCCCAGGTTAGGGAGAAGCAAATTCCCAATATCTAGTGTTAGAGGGGGATCAAATTTGTTTTGATTTTTAGGAGGAGCTATGGGGGTGGTATCTTTTCTTACAGTAGGAGGGAGGGGCGGTTAAATTTCAAAGAAAATGACACTTTAAAATATTATGCATATATTTTCGAATTATATTTTTACATAGCAAGTTGTGATACTCGTAGTTTTGTATGTATATAGTGTATGAATTTAAAAGTTGTGACTCTTTTGTTTTCTTTTTGTTCTAAATCATTGATTCAACAACGAATAAAATCACATTTAAAATGTTTTGCTTAATCTTTCCAATCAATATTTTTCTCACTGTCATTTTATTGTGCACGCTTTTTTTAATTTAAGGATGCACAAAATCTTTGTCTCGCTGTTGTCTAGAATATTGCAAATATATTTGTATATTTCTATCTTTATCGTATGAAAGTATCATATATTTAGAAAGTGAATTAAATTCTCCATTTGTTCATTATAATTTCAAAATCTCTGAGAAAATACATTGAACAGTTTTTTTTATACTTATTTCTTTAACTAGTGCAAAAAGTACAAACTATTTACGCTCATAATAGAAATCAAAGGCACGGTATTGCAAGTAGCCCACCAAACCAAGTGAAAGTTAAACCTAAGCACATAAATATAATTTGCATACACACACTCTGTGTCAGTGCTTGAAACATGTCTTTATTAAGACGGTAAAGTTTCAGTTCAAATAAACATTTGGAACACCTTTTTCAAGATAAAATTATGTCAGGTCACTGTGGAGGAGGGTAGTGAAATTTCATATTCAAGATAAATACCCAACTTTTACATGGCAATAGGAGTTCATGTCCTTGAATTAGCAAGCAAGCAAGTATCTTTACTACACCCTAAGGAGAGAGTGCTTTTAAACTGAACTGGAACTTTCTTTGATTTTACTAGATTTGTAGTCCATAGAATGCAAACCAGAATTTAATTGTGGTAAAAAGCACATTTATAAGCTGACTTAGTTATTATTAACACTATTCCAAATATATGACTTTGAGATCAATTAAAGACGAAGATGATGAGAATAAATATTGTCCAATTATTCCTAATCACAGAAATTAATTTTTCTTAAGATCAACCAATCGCAGAATAAGTTCCCGCAGAATGAATTAAAAATCCTTTACCGCAGAAATCAATTAAGAAAATATATTTCAAAAAACAACCTTCTATTAAAATATTTATATCGTCCACATATTTATTTATTTAGATCTCTTTTTAATGGTTGATTTATTAAAATTTTATTCATTTGTATAATTAACTATTTAATTTCTGCAAATATATTTACATCTTTTATGCATAGACAAAATATATTCTCGTTAATGTTTGAAATACATTAAGGTTTCCATTAGACTATGACGTGATATTTTATTTACAGTTTATTTACTTAATGTAATACTTCATTAAAGTTTAACAAATTTATTGACGTTAGGTTCACAGGTCTGAGTTCATTCGACATATAATGCAACAAGTACAAGCACATTGTAGGTAAAGAAAGTAATGACGAAGCTGTTGGGCCTTTTTAAAGCGTACTACAAACCAATGCTTGATGTACGTTGTATGTACATCAATATCTATTAAGACTTGTATGCCTATGTGTAACTCCTTAATTTTTTTTGTTGTGCCCTCAAAGTAAATAACTACTGTGGAGGAGCAATTTTTTATAATTGATTTAGGCTTTCTAGCTTGTAGCTATCATGAAAAATCTCCACATTGATTATTTGTTCTTACATTCGATTACTGTATACTTACAATGTTGCTTGGTAACTTTAAACCGGGCATATACTTCGGATTAACATGTTCACTGTTTATATATTCAGTGAGTTTGTGTCCTTCAAAGAGTTCTTCATAGACATAGAGCTTGACATTATCATTAAATGTAGATGATGTTTTCACATTCTCACCAATTAACTTTGCAACAGCAGAACCCCTACAAATATAAAATAAGCTTTCAAATCAGTAAAACCACACAAGCTTAACAGTCTGTATACGATGTATACTACACATCAGATATAAATCACGAGATCAAACATTTTATTTGTACTTCAAAGGTCGAAATAAGAGCAAATAATGCGTGGAAGAGATTTTGTAGTATAGTTTCAAGCTACATAGCCTGAAGCTATGTTAAAAAATTTCTCCTCTAACGTGATTAAATCTTACTTCGACCAATAGTACTTTATTTTAAATTAAATCTACGGCTAAAAACTTCAAAAGTCGACATTGCTAACACTAAGGTTAACTTAGAGTCGTGCAAGACACTGCTCTAACTTGCTCCAAAGGTCAGTTGATGACTCCTAATGGGTTAAGTATGCTGCATTTAAAGCGCATCGGAGTGGAGTATCGATTCCAGTTTATGCAGAAAGATTTGCACCTCAACTGCACCAGTGAAAACCAAAGGTGCATACCACTACACCATCACCACATATTCAGAGGTGGGTGAAAACAAATTACAATTTTGATGGATGTGGTTCAAGGTTGAAATGCAAGATTTTTAGAACATACAGAGGATCAATACCCATTATAAATCATTTCTCTACACGCAAAGGCACAATTATTTTCACTCACAGCTGGTTTGTCCAATTCGGGTCTAAGTGATATAACCTAGAGTTCCACACAACACTGTTTCCTCAATTTTCAAAATACCTAAAACCGAGTTCAAAAGAAAATGTGATTCAATCCAAAAAAAATATGTGATACTTGTTACTTTTCTGTTGAGCATAGCTTCAGGACATAAAGTGATTACTTGTTTTTATTTCTAACCTTTTTCTTATCTTATTTTTAAGATCTGATGCACAAACCTGGGACAGCATTCACAGATGTAGGATGCATCATCAAACATAGTATGTATTATCAAATCTGTCAAGTGGTAAACGCTGTTTATTATTATGTGTGTCATTTTCACAACACAATTAGTGTCCGTTGAACATTTTAGGATGACTTAGTTACCTTATCAAGCTTCCATAATTTGGTTGCCTTATCTAGTTTTGGGTATTTTTTTAGCTCAAAAACATAAGAAAAAAGTAAAGTGTGCCTGTTAATCCTGAGATGTTGTGATCTCCACTCATGTTCATACTTGCTGTAGCTATTTCTAATGTGTTGTCTTGGTGTATATCTTGCAGTAAAAAGTAAAGAATGTACCCTCAGTACTTCACTTTTTTTTTCCAATTTATTATTATCATTTTTTTGGTTGTTATTGTTGAATCAATAATTTGGATACTCTGTTTGAATCCCAAGAAACATCTGCAGCTATCATTCAAATAATGATTTACTATCATGCTTTTACCTCATTTAAAAATATTAGATTTATCTCAAATATATTTACCAATTAGTGTCTATGATGTCTGGCAGTATTTTTTGTTTAGCAGTTAAGGTTTGCGCTCTTATTTACCGAGGGGGCAATTTTCCGGACATTTAATTGGCAAAAACAAAAGAAACTGCCGGACATAGCACATCGTAAAGAATTGGCTCTGAAAATGGTCATCAGATTCCCCTGAAACAGAAGTGATGTGGTAGCAAGCTATCTAGCTATACTGCTAGATAAATAGGTATCTATAAAGGGCTTTCAAAAATTTAAATTGGGCACCCTTAACGGTATTTCGGCTACTAAGAGTAAACCCCCTTCACCCTCCCCTCTTAGCAGAGCTAACATGCAGAATAAACTTTGCCTGTGTGCCCAGCTATATGTATTTGTATTTCTCAAAGCAATTAAGGCGTACTTTCATGGCAGCATGGTTACAAGTTTATGTCCCGTAACGTTGGTGTGATATTTTTTGGGTTGCTAACAGGTGTTACATTAAATATCCCTCAAGGTTATGGAGCTCACACAATCTGTAAAGCGTAAAAACGCATTTTTGTAAAATCCCGGAGTAAGAAATTGGGAATTTATTGAATTAATGAGCTCCGAGAATGTAAAATATTCCATAGACTCGAGGGAATCTTTATGTACACAAGATGGGCAATCTACCAAAGTATAATACGTCTACTTTGACTTGAATATAACGATGCAACCCTATAGGTCAAAATATTTTAACCTCCATTTTTTGGGTTTTTTTGCAAATATTGGGCTTATTCATATGTTGATCAAAATTAGTTGCATATTCTGAATGCAAATACTTGTAGGTTTAGTAAAAAATAAGTATGCTTGAAGTATCAGAAGTCAGAAAATTACCCCAGTCTTAAATATTTCCCGCCAAATAACAGCAAAATGACGTCATATCGGTAAAAATAAAATGTGCCAAAAAAATTGATGGAATTTTCTCCATGAGTTCCTAGAATAATATTTATAGGTTACAATCACCTCTTTATAACTAAAAATCCTCCTTAATTGCCTTGAGTTGTCAGATTAAATCTTGATCCAGGGGGTTAAAATAACCTACAGACTCATTTTCCGGTGAGTTGATGGTACTGCTAACCAGTTTATATCTTGTTTTTTACCCCGTGATCAAGATTTGAACATTTAAAATGGGGGATAATAGTAGCGTAACAAAACACTAGGGAGAAGGAACTGACTGGTTGGCTTAACTAAACTTGTTTTTGTTTTTTTTCTTGCTTACACACATGTGTGCATCCGAAGGCACATTTTCATTTTTTTAGCAGGGGTCATACTTAACCCTCCCCTCTTAACAGCCGAAATCTGGAAATACCATTACACGGACCCAATTTAAATTTTTGAAGGCCCCTACTATATAGTTCACAAAATTGAAAATATGTACCATTTTCCAGAACCAAGGATGCAAACATTCAATTCTTTCTCTGGCATTCTATAATATAAGACAAGATAAGTTAGGCATATCTATATCAATTTTTGGGAAAATAGAATAAACACCACAATGATATGCTCGTATTATATACTGTTTCTTCTTTTCGTGATCAATACATACATCTTCATCATCATCATCTATAGAGGGGGCACTTATTCAAGGGGGCGTTCATCGATGATCGATGCATTGCGGTAATTGTTTTTCACCTAAATATATTATTATAAAATATTTTTTAATCATATAAGTTTTAAAAGGTAAACATTCGATTACTTTTATAAGACTTTCAATTACTTTTTGATGCACATGACCCTTTGTTTTAAAAATAAATGAAGGAGAGTGCAAATAAAAAGTGCAAATGTGAAATCGTGTAAACAAACTTTCACTATGGGAAAATAAGGCAGAAAAGTTTTAGTATGCTGAAAAAGGGATAAATCAAAGGTACGGCATTGAAAACAGCCCACCAAATCAAGTTAAACCTAAGCACATAAATATGATTTGCATACACACATTGTACAGTGTTTGAAATATGTCTTTATGAAGGTGGTAAAGTTTCAGGTCAAATAAACAATTTTTCAAGGTAAAATTATGTCCACAGTGGATATGAATTGGATACACACACATAGCATTATGCACACCACAAACATATTATGTTATTTGAATATAAGAAACCATCTGTATATTAAAATTAATAATAATTTGTATCACTTGCCGAAATATGTTGAAAGCAGGGGTTTAATGTTATTTCTTCCTTCCAAATGTTATTTATGTTTTGTAGAAAGTTTCTAGAAGAGTTACAGTATAGCGTGTTTTCTCTTCCACTTTATAGAAACGAGTCCCGATTTTTTAATGATTTCCTTCAAGGAGAGAAGTCTGTAGGGCTTGTTTCGGTACTTTCTAGGTTCTAGATGGAGCGTTTCAGCTTTCCAGGGACAGTTAGATACATTTATTAACTTTCCATAATTTGGTTGGCTTAACTAAACTTGTTTTTGACCTTGCATCGTTTCGGGTATTTTATTTATTATAGCTCAAAACACAAGTTTATATATTTTTTTATTTTTTAGCACCATGTGAATTTCGAGCTGTTATAGCCTCCATTCATGTTCATATATCCATAACTAGTTATAATGTGTTGTCTAGGTGTATACCTTGTAGAAAAGAGTAAAAAAGGTACCCTCATTGCCTTACTTTTTTTTTTGTAATTTTTTTTTTAAGTTCGATAATTCGGACACTCTGTCTGAATCTCTCCCGACATTTTATATATCATTGGAAAGATAATTTGTTCACCTTTCATTTGCTTTTCACCCCATTTAAAAATATTATTTACTTGTTGAGATCATTACTAATTTGTAATGGCATGTAAAAAAATCGCTCTGAAAATATGTCAGGTCCGCCTGTGAACTGTACATCTCACAAATCCCTGCAGAACATGTTATATATCATTAAAAAGATAATTTGTTCACCTTTTATTTGTTTTTAACCCATTTATAAACATTACTTACTTTTTGAGATAATTAACAATTTGTATGGCATGTAAAAAAATCGCTCTAAAAATTCCGTCAGGTCCGCCGCCCAACACCTGTTGGCATGTTTTGACATATACACACAACACGCATGTTTGACATACACACCACGCCATACTAAAGAGCTGTCACTCTAATAATATTCAGGGTTTTCAACCTACCTCCTCTGACCTCCCCACTCACCACTCTAATCAATCCTTTCGCCCGTCGTGTCTCCTCCACCTTCGCTCCACTTCTTTTTTTTCGGATGTACCTTGGGGTTATGACTATTTAACTCAGAACAGTAATATCACCCGGTTTTCCCGTATTACTCCCGAAAAATATATAGGTCATTAGCTGGACAAACAAATGCACCAAAACAAAGAGCAAAGTAAAGTTTTGTTGTCAGACAACCTCAGGGCTTCTGAGTTTTTGAAAACGGAAAGCCTTATTTAAAGTTTCATAGGTCAAGAAGCACTGGGCATATATGTGTATGAATATCAGAGAAGTTCACATTATTTTTCTCTGAATGATGAGAACCCGTATTTAGATAAATTCAGATAAATTTAATATATTTATTAGATCAACCATTTTATACATAATTCATATATACTTTCTATGACTGTGACCATTCATTAAAGATCATACTGTTATGGAGTGCCGTAACTGCCTTATGTGATAAAAGCATTTGGTTCATCACCGAATGACTTTAGCGAATGTGTTTATCGCATCGAATGACTTTAGCGAATGTGTTTAGCGCATCGAATGACTTTAGCG